>APFE031443109.1:10114-59441 GCA_000404065.3 Pinus taeda
GAGAGGAGCTACCCCATCCAAAAGAGGGAGTATCCCATTGATGTTGGAACTAAATAACTTCCTCTAGAACACTATAATACAGGCATTGGGCCAGAGGAGGGGAAGTTGAAAGCTGAACATTCCAAAGGGTAGATGCTGCTGGAATTAGGACTTCCTTGTAGAAGCTTGTGAGGAGAGATTACCATCCTTTCTTGTTTCATTTGGAAGTGGGTGAGCTTGTCAAAGTAGAGGAAAACTCCTGCTGGACCCTGGGAGGAACTTGCACAACACCAAGGCTCAGGTTGTAATGGTTTCTTTTTTGTTTCCTTAATACAAATAAGTCCATTCTTCTCAATGATTTGTTGTATTGTTTCATATACTCCTTAGTCTATATGTTGAATATGTTTTGTTTTATGAGATATTCAGGTGTTATGTAATCGTTTGATTGTTAGTGCATGCAGGTTTCGAAGTGAAGGAGGAGCTCATCTAGATCGATGAGGCTGGACTACTACAACAGCGTTGGACTTTAGGTAGGATCGAAAAACACTTGGTTTCTCGTATGATAATGCATTTTTAGAGAAGGATTGCTCTTAATTGTCTTGTTTGTCACTAGAAAGTCTTAGGCTTCTAGGAAGGTTAGATTTGTCTGCAAAAATAACTCTTTCCGCATGACAGACCCTCTCCAAACCACTATATATTAAGCCTCGGTAATCCATGTCACTGAATACGAATTATTTTAAACAAAAATATGTGATGCTACATAACCACATTGAAGTGAAAACCAGAATAGGGAATGTGAGTCTTAGGAAGGAGAGTCACAATTACATACAAATTTTATTTAGGCTTAAATGTGTACCATCATACTATGATTATACTTTGGGCTATACATTATTGTATGTGAGCCAAAGAACATAAACATACCTTGCCACATAACATCTTTGAGAAAAGGCATAATATGTATCATACTTAAAACCAAATGCCAACAGAGTGATCTTCGAGCCTCCTTCATCAACCCTTAGCTCCGATTCCATGTTGAGAAATATTGAGGCTTAGGAATTAGGGTATATTTCTCATCTGTAATAATTACTTGCAAATGTTGTTGACCTTTTATTAATGTTTGTTATTTCTTCTCCATAAAAAATTTTCAAACATACAAAACATGAACATCACAAGAATACAAAGAACACAAGATATAAGTTCCAAGCTAGGGAAAAACGCCTCGAAGGGGAAACATAGAAAAAATATCTTTTTATATGATCATATCAAAGTGAGATATCCAAGAGCCATAACCATAAACAAAATCCAACCCTTAAGATTCCAATTCAAGCCCTCCTTTCACATAGGAAATCCATCAACAATAAGAGACCAACAACATGTACATCATTAGAAACAAATCTTTAACAATAGATACATCAAGGTAGAACTTCCACAATTTAAGCTTAAGATAAACTTTTCCTCACTTCCCAATTTTAGAATTTATCCCCCCTTCCTTCTGCATAATTTTAGAGCCAATCATGTGAATTGTGTGTGTCCAAATGGGCACAACTCTCACTCTATTTATACTATCCAGAGGGATTTGAATAGACATGTTTTCTAGGGTAGGCCCAACATGGCATCTAGAGGCATTTTCTACCGAAATTACATATTTGAAAAATATTTTTCCAGACTATAAATAAGCCTTTGACTTTGACCAATATAAATGATAATAAGCATGAAGAACACACTTAAATAAAATAATAATTTTGACTTCAGCACGAAACCCATGCTTGAAAAATAAAATAATTTTTTCTTCTTTTTGTTTTTACATAAAATATATAATGACATAAGTACAAATATCATTATGAAGACCAAAAATAGTTACATTTTCCAACAAGGGCCATGAGGACCACCACCTCATCGCTTCTGAATTCACTCCAGAAGAATGAGGGATAAAAATTGGTCATATATATATATATATATAGAATACACACAAAAATTAATATATAAATTATGTTGTAGACTATTTTCGAAGGTGACATGAGATGAATAACTAAACATTGCTACCATTCAATTGACATTCTTGTCAAACTTTAGCAAGGAGAGGATGTTACCAAAAAAAAAGAAACTTGAAAGAGAGAACCTCTTGATTCTCACAATGCGTGATGAGGAAGTTCCCCGAGTTGTACAATTAGTTTTTTTTTAAACTAATTCCCTACAACAATGGTTAAACATATTTAAATTAATAATATTTTCATTATTTCCAAATGCATATGCATGATTTTGGTATATTACACATACCATCCTAGTCTCCAATTGCCTAGCCTCATACTAGAAAGTCCAAGGCTCTGAGACACCTATTCTCATTGCTCTCAATCTACTCATTTTCCTTTCCCAACTGCCATCTCCCCCTCCCTCATCGACTCCCTCCCCCACTTCACACTAGTATTCCCCTTCTCTTCATTTCATCAAACTAAAATCCAATCATGTCTATAAGGGAAACCCTAGTCCTGTGACCTATGATGGGTTATTTAACTTAGGACAAGTGACTTTATTGATATGTATTGTAGTTACATTGGCCACAATGGTAATAAAGTAGTGGAACTCAATTCTCTTGAAATGAGGTTGAGAATTGGCTTCGCCCTCAATTTCTCCCACATAATCTACAAAGGTAAATCTCTTCTAATTATTTCCCTTATTACTAAGCTCCTCTATGGATTATCCTCTATCAAAATTGTTAAATGTTGGAGACTCGAAGGCTTCCTGAATCTGATCTAACAACTCATCCCTCGAACCTCTGCTACAATTCCTTCACATATCCATATATAAACTAGTAAATTTAGAGATTGATTACCCAACAAAGGATGTGATGCACTTTCTATCTTCAACCATTCTTTTTTATCTTCCTTTCCCCCTTCATTAATAAAACAAGAATTCCAAGAGATAACATCTCAAGATATCAGTAACCTGATGCGGGTGGAAAGTAATGAAATAAATGGAGCTGGGCTACAGTTATGCTTTCTTTTGTTTCCATGCTCAGTTTAATTTTTGTGTTAGCACAGACTTTTCAACTCGACAAGGCCACTATTTTGGTATCTTGTTGCTAGTCTCCCCCTGAGTGGGGAAAAATTGGTTTTGTCTATGTTTTTCATGAAATCTTCTCTAGTTTAGGAAGTTTTTGATTCTCTGCTTTACTACCTCTACCTTGGCTTCCAAGGTGGTAGGCTACAGGTAATGATTTTTCTAAAATGATGTAAATCTTTTCTATTGTAATTTAAAGATATCTTACTAAAAAGAAAGAAAAAAAAAAATATTGTAATTGAATTAATTTTAATTAATATTTGAAATCAATGAAATTGAACTAATTAATCATTAACTTTAATTGGTTTTATTAATAACTATTAATGATTAATTATATTAACATTAATTTAAATTTTAATAATTAACTTTATTAAAATCAAATTTATAAAATCCGATAAAAGTTTAAAGTTTATATATTTTAATAAAACATTTCCCTCAATACAATTCCCATGGACCCATCAATGAGTGGTACATGGATTCCACACATTACTATAATGAGAAGAGATGGCCAGCTCATGGCACAATTAATGTTGTGCCCAGTTTTGAGCACCTTCTAAATGCTATCATCAAGGCAATTGGGAACAATGATGCATAAAATGAAATAATTTCATTTCTAAAGTTATGTTTTAGTATGGGAAGGAACTTAGGATCTTACCTTACCATTTATGGAAACAACGATAATTATTGGCAACTTTTTGGAAGTCTTGGAAATATGTTTTCATTGATGTAAAAAAAAAATTCCTTGATGTCAATAGGGTGTCCATTAAGAATATGCTTGGAAATATGGTGTTAGAAGGTGGTAGAGATGTCAAAGAGAAGTTTCAGAAGAAAATTTTCTAGACATGAGAATAAGGATCAAGGTGCAACGAATAACAAAGAGTTTGAAGCCATTTTTTTGGTAGAAGATGAGATGAAAGATGATATCAGACCCATTCAGCTAAAAGGTGTTATGAAAGATATTTTCAATGGTATATGGAAGTCTGCAAATGGCTTCATGGATTGAGAGATATTGGTAGCCAAGGTTGGGCCTACAAAAGTGAAAATCCCAAAACCCCAGAACCCCAACACTAGAGGATATTTCATCGTAAAAGTGGCCTGCTAAGTAAAAAGAATAAAATAATAGGAAAATAATAAAAAAAGAGTTATATATTTTGGAGGGAAAAGAAGAACAAACTACATTTTATTGTAATTTTATCTTATTTCCTTATATGTTTACCAAAAATTCAAGTGCAAACACTCATTAGATGAAAAATTAAATTCCGCATCCAATGAGTACCTATTATGCATACTTTTCTGAAAAGGTCCACATTGATAGAAATTAAAGATACATTAAATAAATGTGTTCAACAAGTTTTTTTAATGTATCTTAATTTATCAATGTGTGTCTTCTCAAAAGTATGGATAATGGGCACTTGTTGGATGAAAAATATAATTTCGCATCTAACAAGTGTCTACACATGAAATTTGAGTAAACCTATAAGGAGATAAACCAAAAATACAATTAATTTTTTTTTTTATTTTTATTTTCCTTTCAACATATTTATGTGTACCTCTTTTTAAATTTAAAGGATTTTTATTGGTTTACATATACGTACATAAAAATTTCATGGGAACTTTTAGGCTGAAATTTCCTCTAATGAATCCTGTAACTCTTTCGAATTGGAATTATTGGAAAGCGTTGGGGTTGCAGGGTTCAAGCATTAAATTTGGCAGTAGGTCATGGGCACATTAAAGCAATTACAAAGGAAATCACTCGCAAAACCAACCATCGAGGGACCCTTTCTCTCTTCTCCGACAAGATAGGTGGTAGCATATTATTCATCACATGTGACGTCACTAACCACCCATTGGGAGGTGGACAAGTGGCAAGAAGTTTTGGTGTTTTTGGGTAACCAAAAGGCCCATTTTTGGTGGGCATGTGGACATGTCACATGTCACTATGTGGCATGCATGACATCAGCATGATGTCACCCTGGCAGCAAGAAAACCCAGAGGTCGAAAACCGCATAAATATTTGTTAATTTAAATATAGCAATGGGGTTGCAAGGAGCAGGGAGCAGTAACAGAGAAAACTCAGAAGGCCGAAAATTGGTAACTTTATTAAAAATAGATATGGGATGACAAGGAGTGAGGATAATACTGGGACCAATAACCGAAGGACTATAGGAGGACAACTTGTGGAAAATATGGGCCATCCTCAAAACCCCATAACCTTTTTAGATTTTTATTTTTTGAAAATGATGGGTAAAGTAAGCTTCGGGCGTTAGAGCTAGTGGTTGGTCACTTTCGTGCTAAATGATGACCAAGGGTGCGGAACAAGATCACATAATGAAATAGCTGCCTGACAAGACCCTAAAGGGCTTAGGACCTAAAGGTGTAGCCCTTGGTCACAAGATCTGATCAAATGAGGAAAACCCTAAATACTTAAGGAAAAAAGGGCTAAAGGCTTAAACTGGCGGACTTTTTCAACATTCATGTTATAAAGAGAAAAGTCTCAAGGGAGCTAAATTTGGAAACACTACTAGTTTTTTAGTGGTAGTGACATGTTAAAAGGCCTAGAGGCCTAGCATGGTGGGATGAGTTGGAAACTACTTTAGCAAAATTAAGCTCGATAATGGAATGGATGGGTTGGCATCCATATTAGTGAAATTTTTGGTGGAACTTCATGTTAAGAGGTAGTTTTGGCAGTTTTGGCCAAGTTTGGAAGGTCTCTAAATTTATCTATCCTCAGCAAAATTTGTAAAATGTCAAAATTGACTGAAACTAGCAGAAAAACTCACATACAAGGCTAATATTTGTAGAGGTCCCTAAGATAACATCAAGAGAAGATACAGAGTACAAACATGAATAGGATAAAAACCATGTAGTAGATCAAACAGAAAGATAACTCAAGTTGAAAACCAAAAATATTAGTTCATAATTCTTTAAAAGAAAAATTCGAGCAACATAGTGAGGAATGAGTGCAACATATTTTGAAAGAGTAGTAGATTGTTGAAAAATGTGTGTGAAAGCTGATGGTATGCATAAGAGGTGTATCAAAGACCAATCTTGGTATCTGAAAGGTGTTTTAGAGAAGTAATGAGGAATTGCTTAAGGTAGTCTTGATTGAAGTAAAATTATTTTTGGAGGAAAAGGCATTCATGGATCTATTATGAAAAATGGATGAATGATGAACCATTCAATGTCTAGAATGTTGTAGCTTATAGATTAAGGGTTGTTGATCCTTCTAATGGTTCTTGGTAAGGAGTTGGGGTTGTAGCTTGATTCAGTTGTAGATGATAAATTAGGGAGTTGTAACTTCATACTATTTGTAGCTAGAGAATTGTAACAAGTTGTAGCTTTCCCTATGAATGAATTAAAGAGAAGTTTTGAAAATTTACTTATTCTTTGTGTGTTCCATTAAGATTGTCGATACTGATTCCTGTTATTATTTTTTAAATTAATTGGTAAAGTATTTAATGGTGTGCCAATATTCTTTCACAAAATAAAAGAAAGTTTTAAATTTGTAAAAATTTGTACAGTACCGATTTACCCCACCCCCCCCCCCCACCCCCCCTTATTGTCATGGTTTCCAAAAATTTGTATCAAAGCCAAGTTACTTCAAATTAGTTTAGAAATTGGAAGAAAGATCAAGGACCATGGAAAACTAATAAGGAGGTTTTACTAACATGGAACCAATATTCAATGGAACAAACTATGTGTTTTGGAAGGTGTGTACGAATACCCACATTCAATCACTTGGAGAAAATGTGTGGGATGTTGTGGAATGACCATATCAAAGGCCTCCAATAGTAGTTACCATATATAGAAATTTGGAATTCACATGCAACCATAAATAAATGAATGCCATGCTTGTTGGTCTAGATGAATTATAACTTATCAAAGTAATTGATTTCACATCTTCCAATGTTGTCTGGGACAAGATGGGTAGTTTCTATGAGGTAGACAACAAGGTAAAGAAAGATAAACTCCAAGGTTACATGACGCATTTTGTATCTTTAAACATGCATCATGATGAAGATATTGAAAATTATTTTCTGAGAGTTGATGAAGTTGTCAACACCATAAGGCCACTTGATGAGAAACTAGATGAAGCTATGGTAGGTCAAAAGTTTTAACATCTCTTCCTAACAAGTTTAATCCCAAGGTATTAGCCATTGAATAAATGAAAAATCTAATAAATCTCACTTTAGATCAACTCCTTGGAATACTCACTATCTATGATATGACTATTTCTAAAGGAAAGTTTGTAGCCAAAGAATCGACCTTCAAATTAGAAAAGAAGTGGGAGGATGAGCATGATGACTCATGTTGTGAATTAGATGAAGATGAAGATAAATTTGTGATGAAACTCAAGCGAGGATCAGGAAAGTATAAGGGTAAGTTACCATTTAAATGTTTTAATTGTGTCAAACTTTATCATTATGCATCAAAGTGTCATGAAAAGAAGAAGAAGGATTATGATCCTAAAGAAGCATTCAAGAAGGTTCATAAGGATAGAAATAATACTAAGAAGAAATTTTTTATGTTAAAGAAGGTAGCTCCTCAAAAAGTGAACCCAGCCAATCCTTAGGTGAGGATAGAGATTATGAGAGCCCCAAATAATTTATGTTGATGACCATAGAAAATATGCAATTCGAGTCTATTAATTCTGATGATGAAGAAGGAGAAGTAGATATTGAAGGAGAACTAGTAAGTGCTCTTGATGAAATAGAAAGGATGAGAAAGAAAAATAAAGTACTCAAGGAGTCCTTGAAAAAATAAAAGGCTGAGGTTATTCATCAATTTCTTTTGAAAATAGAATAAGATAAGAAAATTCAAGAATCCTTGAACCAACAGTTGAATGAAAAGGTTCAAGCGACAAGCATGTGAGAAGCTGGAAGGAGAAGTTGTTTTGCTGAGAAATGAGTTGGATATGGATAAAATGAAGCTTTTTTTTAATTGGAAATTCGGTAAAGTAACTGAGGATTTAAATGAGATATTGGAGGCTCAACATGTCTCTAAATATCATAATGGTCTTAGCTTTAAAGTTGAGTCCAGCATAGCAACAGAGAAAAAAGGAACAAAGAAAAAAACCTTTGTTTGAGTAGCTAAAGAAGGGTCCATGTGGTAGAAATAGGGAGACATCTAACACAAAGATCATATCCATAAAAAACAACAGAAACAAAATAAGGACTACGGAAAAGCAAATCAAACTACCGAGAATTTAGTCTAGTTCATAAGATAATTTTCCAGGTACAATGGTATTTTCATAGGGTATTGTTTCACATATACTGACTATGGCTAGAGAGAAGCAAACTGTAGAGGAAATCTATTGTATAGAACACAGATCCAAGAAAAGGCTTGCCCAAAGGAGACATAGACCCAGGTATAGTAATTATGTTTCGCCACTAAATTATCAAGTGAAATAGCTTAAATGTCAAAATTTTGGGCATATAACAGTCAATTGCATGCTTAAATAAAATAATATAGAGCCATTAATTGAAAAAATTGCACAAAAACCCAAGGTATTGAAAGAAAAGGACAAATAAAAGAAATGTGATATTTCTTTGTATGTTAATTATGGTGGGATTCATTGGTATGTGGAAAGTGGATGCTCCATCCATATGTTAGGAGATAGAGGAAGGTTTCTGACATGGAAACTAATTGAAAAAGGTAATGTGACTTTTGGAAACAATGATCCTAGAAAAATAATTGCAAAAGGAGTGGTTAGTCTATCAAATGGCAATGATAAATCCATAAATGTTTAATATCTTGATGGGTTAAAGCATAATCTGCTAAGTCTATCTCATATGTGTGATCAAGGCTATGATGTGATTTTTAAAGCTAAAAATTATCAAATCAAGTCCACAGGTATAGATGAGATAGTTGTTGAAGCTATGAGTAGACAATAATGTCTATGTGTTCGAAGAGAAGAAAAAAGGTGTTTCTTATGAGATATATATGAGAGTTGGCTATGTCACAAAAGTTTTAGACATATAAACATTGATGAAATACTCAAGATAAGCAAGAAGAATGTTGTCAAGGGCTTTCCCAAGATTTCAAAACTAGAGAATACAATTTGTAAATATTTCCAACATGGAAAGAAAGTTCAAGTTCCATTCAAGGCAAAGGAGAACTCATCATTTTTAAATCATTTTCATTGGGTACATATGGATCCGTTTGGACAATCAAGATCATATTCATCCACAGGTGATGTAGATGATCGAAAAATTACAAGTGGAGGCTCTTTCTTTCTTGGAGAATTTCTAGTCTCATGCATGAGCAAGAGGCAAGCTACTATTTCCTTTTCTACAACTTAAGCAGAGTATATTGCAGCAACTTCATGTTGCACTTAGCTATTATGGATGAACCAGACCTTGCAAAATGTACAAGTGTTATATGATCAACATATGGCCATCATCTATGACAACATAAGTGTAATCAGCATGTGCAAGAATCCCATTTTTCACTCCATGACAAAGAATATTCCAATCAAGTATCATTTCTTTAGGGAGCAGGTTGCAAATCCAGTTGCAAATCTTGAATATGTTAGTACAAAAGAAAAAGTCACTGACATTTTTACCAAGCCAGTTCCTATAGAACAATTTTAGTATTTGAGGCAAATATTGGGCATTGTTCCTCTCACCTCCCTACATTAACTCTTCCTTCAAGAGGAAAAAAGGAAACTGTTGTATTTTCAGCATATAAAGGTGAAGTTTCCAAGTCCATAGGATCAACATGACAAAGAATTATTATTTCCAGGAGGAGCATGCCGATAGGGGGAGGATGTTGGTTTCTTTTCCATTATTGTCAAAGAGGGAGTGATAATGGTGGTCGAAAAACCAAATAATGGGATATATAATAATTTTCTAATAAAGGAGTACAAGGAGACATGTTAGTGATCTAACCACGACTTAAGGAGTAGTAAGAGAAAAATGAGAAGAAGAATAAAAGAATAAGAGAAGTACATGTCAGGGCGAGGAACACTCAAAAGAGACAATCATATCTCCTAAAGGATGTATTTTTTTTATATTGGTGTTTCCATCAGTGTCAAAGGGGGATAATGTTGGAAATAACTCATCATTGATGTCAACATGATAGTCCCTAATGTCAATAGTGTTATGCGGCCAACCCACAAAATAGAATAAGAGATAGATAAAAAACTTCAAAATAAGATTCTTCGAGGGGGAAAACTCCTTTACATTAGATAAATGAACAATTCTTGGATGATACAAATGACAAGACCTCCTTTATATATATAGGAGTGCAAGGGTTTACAATATAATCAGAGCCTACATAAAAATAATATTATAAGGGCACAACAATAACAATAGTGGGCTTCTATGGGGCACAATAATAATAATATGGGGACAACATTTGCACATAAATACAATAAGGGGGTTGTACAAATAACAATAAGGGTTTACATAGTAGTATAGGGACCTAACATGCCCCTCTCCATAAACAAAAGTGTTGTCCCCAATGCTTCAGTAGTTCTGGATGCTTCTATATAAAATTATTGTCCTCCAATGTGGAATCTTCAGTGGGTAAGTTCTTCCACTTAATCAGAAAATGTGAAATTGATTGATTTCGTAGCTGTCAGGTTCTTGTAGCTGTGACTACTTTAGGTTCATATACTATTTTTCCTTCCTTATCAAATTCTAACAATATTGTTTGAACTAGGATCTTGTCACCTATACCTTCTTTAACCATGAAACATGGAGACCGAGGTGCACTAAGGAATATGTAGGAACCTCCAATTTGTATGTCGTAGTACCAATATTTTGCAACACCTTGTAAGGAAAATAGTACTTTGGTGATAATTTATTATCCTTCTTAGCTTTATTTAATGACATATGTTGGTATGGTTGTATCCATAAAAGTACAAAGTCCCCTACATCAGAACTTCTTTCGTTGCAATGTTGATCTATCTATTGTTTCGTTCAATTTTGCGCCAAAATGGTGGTATCCTTCAAGATTTGGAGAACTTGTTGTCGGTGATCGATGTGATCTTCCACTTCTTGAACCTTAGAATGACTGTCGAAGAATTTTTGGAGATTAGAAGAAATAGATGATTTCACCGTTTCAACCTCTAGTGAACATAATTGTGAAATTATGTCTCATTGCTCTTTCTTTAGAATATTTTTCATGTCATTAGAGATGATTATATTTCTTGGTTTCCCTGCAATACCTCTTAATTCAACTTCCTTTCCTTCCCAAAAAAAATTCAAGAAAAGTTTTTGAAAATTGAAAGCTATCATCGCCAAAAGTTCTAACCATTAGACTCCTAGTACAACATTAGCACCACCGATTGAAATGGAAATCATTGGACTATTGAAGAAATATTATCCCATGCATTTATTGATATTATGGAACTCTCTAGATAAATTTATGGTTCCTCCATTTGCAACAATTACTTGACACTCTAATCTTGTATATAGGAAGTAATTCAATTCCTTGGCTATCTTACAATGAATAAAATTTTGGATACTAAATGAATCAATCAACAATATTAGATTTTTCTTCTTGATATGTCCTTCTATATTGAGACTTTGAGGAGTGGTAATTCATGTCAATGCATCACAAGATATGGTCAGATTCATTTCTTCCTTCCCTAGGGTTGGTTCCTGGTATATATCCTCTTCTTTTAACATTTCTTGTTCCTTTTCTTCCTCCTCTTTCCCATCTATGTAATTTAAATTCTTCTCAGCACACTTATGACCTAACAAAGCCCTTTTTCTCTTTTTTCTTCAAATTGTTGTGGTGTCAACCTTGTAGGTTGTGGAAGGCTAGGAGCCTAAAGACTTCCATATTTATAGTTTTGAGTGTTAGACTTCCTTGTTGCCATAATTTTGCTTTCAATTTTTCTTCCCAACCTGAATACCTTCTCTAGTGAATCAGATTCCCAAAGGTGAACTTCATGTTGGATGTTGTCCTTTAAAGCCCCTATGAAGACTTCAATCCTACGCTTCTCTGGAATATCATTTAACCTTATATTTAATTTTTGGAATTCATCAATGTGCTTTTCCATTGAACACTTTTGTTTGAGATTTATCAATTGGATAAAGAATGTGTTGCTCTTTGTATCCTCATAATGTGCTAACATTTCCTCCATGAAAATTGACGAGGTGACAAGTGGTTTATGAGAAAAAATCCCTATATACCTTACAAAGCTAATTAAGTTCTCAATATAAAGATGAAATGCATACCTTTTGTGACTATTTCACATCATGTGGATCAAAATATTTCTCCATCTATAGTATCCAAGTTACCAAATCCTTGCCATAAAACTTCCTCATATCTATATTTGGAATATGGTGGGTCTTCAATTCAACATTACATTCTTTGAAATCATTATTAACATTTCTCTTTTTCTCATCATGAGTTTGCTCTACTACCTTTTCGTCATTAGGATGCATTTCTTCTAGCAAATTTCTTGAACCTTCCTTCAAACCTTCCCTGTCTTTATATAAATCTTCCATGTTTCCTTTCAATTTTGCTTCTATACCATCGATCTTAGGGTCCATGCCATAGATAAAACCATTGATCCTAGATTCATTCACATTCTTCAAATCATCCGTCCAAATTTTCTTACTAGGTGTTTCTATTTTCTTGATTCGAGTCATTCTTTTTCTTACTTTTAGGATCTCGATCTTGAAATGATTTTAACTCTACAATTCTAGATCTTCAAGTTCTGAAATTTTGTCTTATGGTATCCCTCTCAGTCCTCTTTACAACCCCACAGGTCTGATGAATCTTGGATTCTTCAAGAAAGATTTATGCACAATCTTCCACGATGACCTAATTATAGACTAGTTCAATAGAGAAAACTTGTATAGAATGCCATGTGTCATTGTTTCTACCTTTGGCCCTAAAAACCATACCCCAAAAGATACAGTTCATCCTATTTCTTTCACCTTTTATGAAATTGGAATTTGATGCTCCAAGAGAAAGTTATGATGATTTTCCCCAAGTCACCTATTTGATATGGAATTCTGGAGCCTGAAAACACACTACATTTCTCAATTCATATCTAAGAAAATATAGTGGGACAAGATCTAAAATTATGTGACATGGTTCATCACAATTTCAACTCAAATGTGTTTTAATTTTAGTTTTTGAAGCTGTGTAGAAACAAAATTGTAGCTATAATTCCACAATGACTTATCTATAGAAATGAAACCATAGAATCCAAAGCTTTGGTACCAAATGTTATGCAACGAACTCACAAAATAGAAGAAGAGATAGATCAACAAATTCAAAATAAGACTCTTCAAGGGGGAAACCTCCTTTACATTACACAAATGAACAATTCTTGGATGATATAAATGACAAGACCTCCTTTCTATATATAGGAGTTTAAGGGGTCACAATATAATCAAACCCTTCTTGGCTTGTGGGGGCCTAACCCAGGTTCGAAGTTATTTAGCCAAATAAATCCCTACACTACTGGCCCTTTTGGGATCAGCTTGTGGAACACGGACTAAAGTTTCACCTGAAGCAATATGCGAGGGATGTTGGAACCAAGTTTCTACACCTTTGAGATGTCTGAGGTGCCGATTTAGTCCGAGCGTGCCTACCTTCATGTAGGTTACTTCGTGGACTATTATTGCCTTTAATACCTTCATGATTTTTTATGATCATCTTTTGTGTAGCCCTAACCAGGGGCTGAGATGCTTCCGCACTACTATGGCACCAACCTGCACTATTTCCCCAAATTACACCTCGAATATTACTTTTCTTCTTATAGATGTTAGTTAAATTCACGTAAATAGATATTCTATCTCACAATCACTTAATCAACTCAGCCATATATGTTCACACATCATATAAATAGTAGAAATGCAATTCATACCCAATATATTCAATTTAGAAATAGGAAACAAATACATAGAATTTATATAAAACTTCTCTTTATTAATGCTCCAACAATTATAGACTCGACTCGGCCTATGCACCTAGCTGCAGGGGTCTGTGCACTCCGCTGTGGATTTCCTCTGTGCACTCAAGTGCAAAGCCTTCTCCTACTCTATGACCAAAAACTAGACTTTACACTTCAAATATGACTCAACTCTTCATCCTTATCGTGATCGATTACATCCATCAATGCCTTAACTAGTTAGAGCTTCGCTCTATTTATACAATCCCATGGTCTATGGACCATGGGTAGATCTCTACAACTGACATTACATTACCAGATTGATGACGAACAACCCTATGGCTCTTTTACAAACTACACGCTCTACGCCCACAACATGTGGAGTCTTTTCATCGGGGTTACAACTTTTGACCAAAATCTGGGTTCTAAGCCCTAAACATCACTTGGGGGATCTGGCACCCAACAGGCCCCCAACACAAACATTGTGACTCGCCCTCGAGTCACTCTGTCGATTTGGAGATACTTTCATGAAGACCTCCCAATTCTACCTGGATTGCTACAAGATTGGCAGCACACTCAGCGACTGCCTATTGTACCTACTCGACGCATTGTTCGAAGATCGTTGTGGCTGAACTACTACTCTAAACTTTTTTCTTTATTTCCTGGAGTTACATGAGCTCTGCTTCGATGGATTTTGTAATGATATACACCTCATTAATCCATAGTTGTAAGTGCACCTTCAAAACGAATTCCTTATTTCGAGCAACATATACTTGCTTCTTGAGTGCTTTCACCTGCTGCATCCTTGCAAACCTCTATGTAAGGGAAACCATCTACGCAATCCCTTTTACTTCATCATATTTATGTTCTGGCTCACGTGCCTCAGTCTCTAGGCATTGTATATTCTGGTTTTCGTATAGAGTAGTGAGAACCTCAAACGACTGCTCGAACAGCTTGTGCAGTCTATCACTACACTGTTAACCTCCATTATTGTTGTTGTAATCGCGCTGGAGTGCAATTCCTTAACCTCTAGTGGAGCTGAAGGTTGCACCTTCAATTGTAGTTCAGCTATCTAAAGTCTTAGTTCGACTTGAACCCTAGCCATCTCTTCCTTTGCCTTGTGCACCCCTACTGTTAGTTTCTGGACACGCGCCTCCACTTGTTCTTCTACTTGGATGACCAACTTCAGGACCATCTCGCAGACTTCCTCAACCACCTATACTAGTTTCCTATTCTGTGCCACTACCTCATCGCGCTATAGGCTCAACTGTTCAATGTTGATGCGCTGCTCGCTCATTACCTGGAGCGCGTGACCCTCCCTGGCTCACAATTCTGCAGCAACTTCAGCCTACAAAACATAGAGCATATCCTGAGGGAGCACAACCATATTTATCCAAATTCCCTTTAGCCCACTGACAAGAGACTTGTCGGCCTAATTTTTTGTAACTAGTGCTCCCTCTGGAAGCACTATTATGTTAGTCATTTAGGCATGCAACATTTCATCATTCATGGCCATGCCTAGTGCGAGGCTGGTTGACAAAGTGTGAGCTTGTTGAGTGTGCACCTAACAATGTTGTATTTGCACTTGGAGAGCCCCCACCATCATCTGGTGTTACTCCACGAACTGCTAGAGGGCCTCCATGGTGACATCCCTCACCGTCTCCCAGTTGTCATGTAGATCCCCCTCAGTGAGGGTGATCGGTTCAAAATAATTCTTTGAAGCCTTTGAGTTCTTTCACGACCCTACCTGCTCTCTTGGGCGTGGTCATTTCAGCTGGGTGGACACTGTCTATAGCTTCACACCACCTTTCTTTGTATCTGTCTCCTATTCAAGCAAAGGCGACTTATGGCTTTCACGCTCCTCCTCTACTATCTTTGGTTTTTCTTCCACTGCCTTTATAGCATCACACACCTCCTAGGCCTTAGCTACAGCCGCTTCGTTCGTGCACTTTTCTGCCAATTGTGCCATTCACAATTTTACCTCATCCTTTTTCCACTATGCAGCAAACTTCTCTGCTTCCACCACGGAGTTGGCTAGCGCACACCACTGCAACAACCATGACTCAAGGACAACGAATATGGCATCGTCTGTCACCAGGTAGGGTAGCACGCACCACATCTTTGTGGGGTCCTTCTATGCCATAATGTAAACGTGATGGAAATCTTCCTTCAACTCTGTGAAGCTCTGCAAACTGTTGTAGACCATGGGCGATAACTGTAGCTTTCGATTAATCCCCATTTTGATGTTCATTTTCATGAACACCTAGAATATTTTACTATCCTTGATCCTCTATGCATCTCTAGTTTCCCACTACGAAGCATACTATACTGCCTCCGGAAGTTCCTGCACAATCATTGGGAGTTGGTTGTCCTTGGGAAATTCCCATGCCACCAACACTATGGACAACAACAACTACACATAATGAAAAGTCTTCCCCTACTCCTATGCCTCGCAGTAGTTCTCAACAAACTTTCCCCACAAGTAGTTTTCCCATTAAACTAGACCCATTCTATGCATTGCATGGCAAGTGCAACCACCAACGTAGGCGCCTCATCCATTCAGAACTTTCACATAACCTTTCTGGCCAGTATTTGCGTAGTGACTTTGACCGCAAGGTTGCTGACACTAGAAATCACTTACCCTCTCTTTTTCTTCTCTAGCTTAAACTTCTTCTTCATGGCCCCTACAATGGCCAAGTCATAACTCCTACCCTTTGAGATGTTCAATGGATCCTCCCCTTTGAAAGGAAACCATGTAATTTTGTGAATTAAGTGGTCCATGATGGGGATGGTCTCCTCCAGCTACAAGCACCCATCATGTACCAAGCAGAGCAGCTACCTGATGATGTAAATAGTCACTGGAGTATGATGGTAATGCAGCACCTAGAGTAGGTATAACAATCCTTCCTTTTCTACACCTCTCAGCTACTTACATGGCTCCAACTCTATAACTCCCGTCGACGCATATTTCTTCTGGCACATTAGCTATGCGGTTGCCAAATGTGGGAACTTCTCATGGTCCATGAGATTCAAGTCTTCATATTTTACTACAAGCACTCCCCCCAAGTGCGGTCTATTGAAAATCATGTCATTACGAAGCAATAGAATCTGCAGAGAGCTCTTGCTTTCATCTAGATCTTTGGGCACCTTTGCTTTCCCCTTGTGCAATGGAACATACGTAGGCAGCCCGGTCAGAGGGTCTACACCCTGGGTTTCCACCTCCATTTCTACATCCTCCTCCTCCTCTACCTATATTTCTTCAAATTCTTCCTCGTCATCGGCCTCCAAATTGATCGCCTTCCCATTTTATTCCATGGTAAAATTATTACTTAATGGATTTCTAGGGGAAACGTGCACTGGTACCATAGATTGCTTCTTGGGTCTCAGCATATGTGGCAATTTAGGGATTTTTGCAACTATCCTGGAACTTTCTGGGGCTTCTATTTCCATCATGGCCTACACAGTTTCCTCAGCAGTCATTGCTCTAATATCCATCGCTTCCTTAAGCACAACCATAGTGCTATTCCAAAATTCTCTCAACGGCTCAGGTAAGTGCTCAAACAACGGCTTTTCCTTCAAAAGATTGAACAATTATGGGTTCATGAATGTATGGGCATGCAACTGCTCAGTTCTCAATTTTCCAAGTGTTGTTTCTTGGACAACCCTTTGCAATTTATAACACCTTTTGAATTTGAATTCAACCATTCCCCCCACATTCGGTCCATTAATGCTCACTTAGCGAAAGATTTTCAAGAATCTAGCCCATAAAGGTTCCCTTAAATGCCTGTCACCCACTCCATTTGGTCTCAAAACAAGCATCACATCATGAATAGTGACTGTAATGGTCACTTTGCAGCTGACCCGCTTGGCAGCATAGCTACCCTCGTGCTATCGTGGACCCTGTGACACTTCACTACTACGCATAGTCCTAACATGGCGCAGCTCCCGGGCATAATAGTTTATAGTCTCGCGCTTCCTTTCAGCTACCTGATGCACTAAGACTATGCTTCTGTTAGCTAGTTAGATGGCCAGGCCACTTGTGTATGCCTTCAGATGACTAACATTTACTTTTCCTAGGAAGATTTCTCCATTTAACTTTACCAACTACACCACGCCACCATCTATGATCTCCTCAATAACATACGGTCCCAGCCAATGCATTATGAGCTTCCCTAGGAATTTATCAAACATACTATCATATAACAACACCAAATCATTCACCTTAAAGGTGCATAACTTGATATGACAATCATGGCAGGCCTTTTTGCACTGCTTTTGTACCTGCTAGTGGAATGCAGGCAAAAACCGTTCTTCTTCGAGCTCTTCCAATTGTGCGAGCCTCTCCTTTAGGGCTCCACTATCCATCATAGTAGTGAGTGCCGCTATGTGCATACTAGGCATCATGTATTCCATCGACATTATAGCTTCTACTCCATAGACAAGCCTAAACATTGTATGTCCCGTCAGTTTCTTGCATGTCGTCCTATAAGCCCATACTAATGCAGGTATTCACAGGTCCCAATCACTTCGCTCCACATTACATACCTTCGTCAATGTGGTCTCCAGTACTTTGTTAAACACTTCTACTGTCCCATTAGTTTGTGGGTGATATAGTGTGCCTTTCTGGTGATACACCTGAAATTCTTCCATTAGCACGCTGATCGTCTCGTTCAGGAAATGTGTACCATGATCACTCATAAAGATCTTCGAGCATCCGAATCATGTTAGTACATGTTCAAACCAAAACTTCACAGTCATCGTGACCATGCAATCCTTTACTAGTTGTGTTTCTTCCCAACAAGCCAGGTACTCTGTCGCAATGATAATATATCTCGCACTTGTCTTTCCTTGAGGTTTGATAGGTCCTACAAAGTTGATTGCCCACTTTTCGAAGCACTACAATGTCATTTGTGGATTCAAAGGTACGCCACCCCTCCATGATGGCTTGCCTATTCTTTGACATACATCACATGCCTTGCAATGCACTTTTGAATCCTGATGAAGGGTCGGCCACCACAACTCTGCATGGAGAATATTTTGCGTGGTTGCTCTCCCTGCATAATGTCCTCCCATGACACCCCAATTAGTGTATGTGAGGATGTTGCTTCATTCAAACTCAGGTACATACCTTCGTAGTATCTCATCATTCCCCATTTTGTATAGATGCCCCGCAATGATAGAGAAGTCTCTCATGCCCACCACTAGTTCCTTCTTCTGCTGGATAAAGTAACCTTTCGGTGAAGTTCCAGTTGTTACGATGTGAATTATATCTTCAAAATGTCCACCCACTACGTGCACAACAAAAAGCTACACATCGGGTAGTCCTTCCTCCAAACTAGTAGGTTCCTCCCCTGTCTTAATGTGCGACAAGTGATCTAGTCCCCTGTTTAATCATCGAGGCTTCACAACAACCTCAAAATCATATTCTTTGAATAAAAAAATCCACCTGCATATGCACCTCCCCCCCCAACACAGGCTTATTGACCAAGTACTTCAGCATGGAGTGATCTGTATACATCTTGAAGTGAGCTCCTAGCAAGTAGTGTCAATACTTTTGGAGTGCATACACCATAGCCAGCCCCTCGTGGTTAGTGGTGGAATAGTTCTTTTTCACTTTAGATAACTGATGACTCCCAAACACAATAGGGTGGTCCAAGCCTTCTCCACCATTGTGTGTTAGTACTACCCCTAGCGCTATACATGACACGCCAATGTTAACATGAAAGTCTTTCTTCCAGTTTGGGAAGACAAGAATTGGCGCAGTAACCATATTTTCCTTCAATATATCCAAGATTTTCTTACAGTCATCATTCTAGCAGAACGTGACATCTTTCTTCAACATTTTTTCCATCGGCTCAGTGAACTGGGCATAACTTTTGATAAACTTTCACACTGTGCGATGCTTCCAAATTCAGAATCACGGTGATTTTCGTGGTGTCTACCATCAGCCCTTGTTTACAAACCACATGGCCTAACAAGTTCCCAAAAGGATCATGAAACATACACTTCTTGAGGTTGAGTGGGATTTGGTATCTTCGGCATGTATCCAGCCTGAAGCATAAGTTCGCTACATGGCACATAACCGGCCCAAGTACAGTTTATTCATCAAGATAGACCTCCGAGAACTTATAAATATATTCCCTGAATGCTGCAACAACCACACACGAAAAGATAAAAGGGGCATTCTTCAATCCAAATGGAATGAGAGTATATTGAAAGGAACCCCACTCAGTCATGAAGTTTCTCTTGCTCCTATCCTACAGCATGATTTTCATCTGGTGGTATCCTGAGAACCCATCAGTGAAATGATATGCTTCCTAACTTCCTACATTGTCCAACACCTCATCTTTGAATGGAATTGGGAATGGATCGTGTACACATGCGTCATTCAACTTTGAGATCCATGGATATTATTATTTCGTCCTTGTGCTTCTTCTCTTATACCACCATCGGGCTTACCCAATCGGATTCCTCCACAGGCTCAATGATGCCTGCTGCAAGCATCTTGTCTAATTCTATGTGGACCTTCTCCTTGTATTTTGGATTTAAGCGATACATCCTCTAGTTAACTAGTTTCACGTCAAGTTTTAATGTGAACTTCATTACCCCTAAATTTCTGATTATTCCCTTTAAATCCATAAAATTCATTGGGAATAAGTCGTAATACTCGAGGGGTAATTCAGCAACCTTATCCACTGTCACGCCATCCCAATAGTCCCCAATCTGCATGAATCTAGGTTCCGCCTCCATACCAATATTCACTTGCTTAGTCTTCACCGATGCGGTTATGTTAGGGTTCGTAATCTGTGGTCCCTGAACCTAGCAGCGGCCTTCTGTCTCTCGAATGTTAATTTGTCACAGATATTCCTCTTCTTCTTCAGCAGTTACATTATAACATTCCAGTGCGCAGCTCAGCTAAGTGTCCCATTTAGGCTGAATCAACTCTACCAACTCCTATGGTATCCTAAAGATGGCTGCTTTTACCTCTTTTAGCGCTTAATCAATACTGTCCCACCCATCCTCAAAATTGAAGGTCATCATGAACCCTTCACATAGAACATCCCATTCAACTATCTCGTTAAGGAGCTCTGTCTCTATATTCCAGTTCACTAGTATAACATCTAAGGTATGACAAAACAGGTGCACCCACTTAGGGCGTGGCTTTTGCCCATAGGAATGTGTGCGTGGATCATCCTATCAATCACACCCTAGGGTTCCCAAATGGTGTGCGCATCATTCTCCTACATTCGCACCAATCATTAAATCTTCCTGTGCATACCCCACCATCTCACAGGCGTAGCACGCAGTTCCCAATCCAAGGCCTAGAAACATTGTTTTTCTGGCACCTCCATTTCAAATTTATCCAAGAAGGTATCTACCTCATTTAAACCATCATAGGTAGGTAGATCTCTTAGTTCTGTCAATATGTAGCATAGTGATCTTGTCATCATATTACAATTCAGCGTGGTTACTTCGTGTAACTGATTCTACCATCGCTTTATCTCCTCATCAGAATTTGAAGTACATAAGCTCTCATGCTCCCATGAAATCCACCCATCCACGGTGGGATTTACCCAATCTTTCTCTAGCATTGTTATATTGTAGACATAGTCCAAATCATCATCACTTTCATAGACATGCACCGGCTTTGTATAGCACAATCCTTCAACAGGGTCAAGGGGTATAATTACACGTAGTGACTTCCTCTCAAAAATCATCTTGCGCTTCTTCAGATTAATCACCCCATTCATGATAGTGGCCCAATCAATTCCTAAGAACACGGGGTAGTGATTGCTGTAATCAACAATCTCTATCACTTCAAAGTCTGCTAGCATGCTCTGTCCCTCAATTTCCATGGTTATTCCCTTCAATCACCCCATGGGTATTATTTTCTACTAGTTCACCATTTGTAGTTGAATGAGAGGCCACTGCAGTGTAGGTCTCCCCATTCGCTCCCACATCTGTTTCGGTAGAACATTCACATCTGATTCTAAAGCTAGGATGACTTGATCCATCTCATATTCTGCAATCTACGTGGTTAGACTCATTTCTCTTCCTATCCTTGTCTTATGCTTTCCAATCTTCCGAACTACATGCAGTTCTCCTGGCACGGTCCCAGCGCATCTGTTAATGAGTCCCTGTAATCCTTTTATAGCCTCACTGTCACGTAATAGCTTCATACATGTTTCCAAGAACTTCATGAGCATAGATGGCCCCATCTCCACCTCCGTTCTATCTTTGCTTTCTGAAGTGGAGGCATCAGCGAAGCTCTTCTTATCTTCCATGAAGGTTTCTTGATTTTTCTCCAAATCAAACTCCGCTTCTTCCACCAGAGCTTTGCAAACCCATGTACTATCTTCTAGTTGTTTACCTTTGTCATCTCCCATCACGATTCCACTTCGGAGCATAATGTTCACATTCGGATCTTTCTCACACGGCTCAAACCTAATCATCTACATGTTCTGAGTCGGGGGAGGTGGTAGCACTCCTTTGTCGTGTATCTTAGCTATTCGCATAGGAAAATATTTTGTCTTATCATCAAACAAGGTAGAATACAAACACGACAAATGCATTGGGTTTGTACAATCATGGGCATAATACCCTAGCCCTTCACAATTTTAGCATATCAACTGTCTGCGACCTCTTCCAGGTCCTCCTCTGCCTCAACCTCATCTGCGCCCCTGAAATGCTATTCGCACCATTCCTGAATTTTGGTCTAGGGGTCACGTTTTGTCCTCAACTCTGAAGGTGGGAGTTTTATCCATCATGAACTCATAGCTTCTACAAGTGCACTCGTCATGCCCCACCGACATGCAAAAGTTGCAAAACAACTGTTCTGAATTTTGTGTATTCTTTTGTAACAAGTGGTAGTTGTCTGTGGCATGCTTTCAAGCTATTTAACAAATTGTGCACCACAAAGTAGGTGTTGTGCTAGCTCCTGCTTGTGATTCCCACCTTAATGGCATCAGTTCTCCTCCTACAAGGTAATTTGTGAAACCGGGCAGTGGTCCTTATCATGAGCCTGACCCTTGCCTTTTACACACCACACAGCTTCGCGCACATCTAGTCGAGTCGTCCTATCCTATTTCAAACTCTGCATGTCAAGGCATAAATTTTTCAGCTGCATATCGATCCAGTAAACTCCCAAGTTAGGATCCTGCATCGGGGTCTCATGTAGCCTCATTGCAATCTCTAAGGCCTCTTCTTGAGTCGTTAACTTCTGTTGCGATAGCACACTCCTTAGATGTGGCATTATCGAAGCTACAAACCATTTGCATTTCTTTCCATCTGTCAGATTCATATTAGCTTCATGGATTGTACATTTTAGCCTCTGATCTAGCTCCCAAGGAGTCTCGCCTAGTAGCATTTTGATCTCTTTGAATCCAATGATCGAATGTGCTTTAGATTTCAGCCTACTAAATTCTTTATTTAGCAGAATTTGGATATTCTTGATTCTTGCATTTGGATTATCATTAGAGTGCTTAATATACTAGGTCAGTGCGCGATCCTGTAGGGTGCTAACCAATGTTTCTTCATTTATGTTTTCATTTGTCACTCCTTGCGCTTCCCATATGGCTCTTACAATGAACCAAAATTGGTCTAGATCATCATTTTCCAATCCCTTAAACACAACCGACTTCACTGTGCTTGCCATATTGAAATGCGGTGGTGGTCGAGGTGGTGCGAGTGAACAAGGAGGTGATGGTAGTGAAGCTGGTGGCAATGTGGGTGGGGTTGGTATTCGTGGAATCATTTTCCTTATCAAATGGATCAGGCTTCGTGGAGAGACCTTTGCGAGCTCTTCCTTATCCCCTCACAGAAGTGGAATCAAGGGGCTATTTTCTAGTCCATTATTTCCTTCGTTCCTGTAAGTTTTTTCACTTCGCATATCCCCGAACATCAAGGTAATTGCATAAACCTCTTTTCTCACAATAACATTTTAATCCAATTATTCAAAGATCTTACGTACTTACCTCCCAGTACTTTGAGAAGGCATAGCTCTACCTCGCTATAGCTGACTGAAGTGTCGATCGTGAACTCAGTAATGAATCCTCCTATAACTCGATCGATCTAATGATAAATGGCATGCATGAACTTATCCTCCAATGCTTCCATTCTTCGCACTAACTCTAGGGTCCACACAATAAGATCGTCAACTTTCCACCTTCCCTAGCTATCTCCTAGCTTCACGATCCACTCGTATAGCTCAGTAGGGAAGGTTGTGAAGAATATTTCATGGATCTCCATGTACAGGTAGCAGTCTAACCACTCTTGTTTTGATAGTCGTGGGTTACTGTTCTCCTGCACCGCGAACTCGTGAGTTCTTTTGTCTAACCAGCCTTCAATTTCCTTCTTAGTTGGATTCCAATGATACGACATGAGACATCTCTATGTAGATTCTGATCTCGACAATGGAACCATTTGTTTGCTTGTGGGGGCCTGACCCAGGTTTGAAGTTATTTATCCAAACAAATCCCTACACTACTGGCCCTTTTGGCATTAGCGCACAAAGCATGGACTGAAGTCTCACTTGAAGTAGTATTGGGGGGGATGTTGGAACCAAGTTTCCGCACCCTTGAGATGTCTGAGGTTCTAGTTTAGTTTGACTATGCCTACCTTCATGCAGGCTACTTCATGCACTGTTCTCCCCTTTAGTACCTTGACGATTTGTTATGATCGTCTTTTGTGCAACCCTAACGAGGGGCTAAGATTCTTTCGCGTTGTTATGGAAGCGACTTGCATTATTTCCCCAAATCACACCTCGAATCTTACTTTTCTTCTTACAGATGTTAGTTAGCTTCATGTAAATAGATATTCTATCTCACATTCACTTAATCAACTCAGTCATATATGTTCACGCATCATATAAATAGTAGAAATGCAATTCATACCCAATATATTCAATGGAAAAATAGGAAACAAATACATAGAATTTATATAAAACATCTCTTTATTATTGCTCCAACATTTACAGACTCAACTCGCCCTGCACACTGAGCTGCAGGGATCCGCGCACTCAGCTGTGGACTACAAGGCCTCTCCTCACTCAGCTGTAGAGCCTTCTCTTACTCTACGACCCAAAACTAGACTTTACACTTCAAATATGCCTCAACTCTTCATCCTTATTGTGATTGATAAGATCCATCATTGTCACAACTACTTAGAGCCTGGCTCTATTTATGCAATCCCATGGTCCATGGACCATGGGTAGATCTCTACAGGAAACACTACATTACAAGATTAAGGGCAGACAACCCTATGACTCTTTTACAAACTACGTGCTCCATGCCCACAAAATGTGGAGTCTTTTCATCGGGGTTACAACTTTTGACCACAATCTGGGCTCTAAGCCCCGAAACGTCCCTTGGGGGCTCTCAAACCTAGCTAGCCTATATAACAATAATATTGTAAGGGCACAACAATAAAAATAGTGGGCTTCTATGGATAACAATAATAACAATATGGGGACTACATGGGCACAAAAACACAATAAGGGAGTTGCAATAATAACAATAAGGGGATACACTAGTATTATAGGGAACTAACATAACCCTCTCCTTCAACATAGTGTTGTCCTCAATTGCTTCTGTATTTCTAGCTGCTTCTGTATAAAATTCTCATCCTCCCATGTGGAATCTTCAGTGGGTATGTTCTTCCAATTGATTAGATACTTTGAAGCTGATCGATTTCATACCTATTAGTTTCTTGTTTTCGTGATTTCTTCAGATTCCAATATGATTTTTCCTTCCTCGTCAAGTTCCGAAAATATTGTTTGAACAGAGAGCTTGTCACCTATAACCTTATCTAAGCATGAAACATGGAGAACTGGGTGCACTCGAGAAGATGTAGGAAGCTCCAATTTGTATGCCATAGTAGCAATATTTTTCAACATCTTGTAAGGACCACAGTAC
Organism: Pinus taeda; assembly: GCA_000404065.3. Lineage (NCBI taxonomy): Eukaryota > Viridiplantae > Streptophyta > Pinopsida > Pinales > Pinaceae > Pinus > Pinus taeda. Next base: position 35,924 of record APFE031443109.1, read on the forward strand.
TTTGGTAATAATTTTTATCCTTCTTAGCTTGCTTGAGGGACATTTGTTTGTATGGTTGTCACCATAAAAATACCCAATTGCCTACATCAAAACTTATTTCACTGTGATGGTGATATGTCTGTTCTTTCATTCGATTTTGCGCTGAAGTGAGGTTATCCTTTAAGAGTTGAAGAACTTGTTGATGATTCTCAATGTGATCTTCCACTGATTGAACCTTAGAATGATTGTTCAAAAAATTGTGAAATTACGCCCAATTGTTCTACCTTCAAAATCTTTTTCATGCCATTATAGATGACTATATTTTCTATTTTTCTTGTGATACCCTTCAACTTTCTTTCCTTAAAAAAAAAAAAATTCAAGGAAAGTTCTTGAAAATTGAAAGCTATCATTCCCAAAGACCGTATCCATTGGACTCTAGTACAACATCAACACCACCCATTCGAATGGAAAGAAATGGAATATTCAAGGCATATTCTCCCATGGATAGATTGATATTATGGAACTTTCCAGAGAAATGTATGGTTCCTCCATTTGCAACCATTACTTGACACTCTAGTGTTGGATACCTGAAGCAATTCAATTCCTTGGCTATCTTACAACGGAAATTATGGGTAGTACCTAAATCAATCAACATTATTATAACAAATTTTATGCAATGTTTTATCACATGGCACAAGTGTTCTAGATATGTTTCAGAAGATCAGTTTCTAGGGATAAGAACAAGGATCAAGGTGCAACAAATACCAGAGAGTTTGAAGCCATTTTTCAGGCAATAAATGAGGTCAAAGACTACATCAGACTCACTGAACTAAAAATGCTCTTTAACATATTTTTAATAGTATACAAGCATCTACAAATGGCCTCCTAGATCAAGAGATATTCGTAGTTTAATTTGTGCCTACAAAATTCAAAATCATAGAACCCCGAAAACCCAAAACCATGAAATCCCGTAACATTTTAGAATTGGAATTATTGGAAAGCACTGATATTGAGGGATTCAAAAAATAGAGTTGGCAGTATGTCATAGGAAAATTAAACCAATTACAAAGGAAATCGGTTGCAAAACCAAGGATTGAGGGACTTTTCTCTCTCCTCTAATCGGCCAGGGGATGACATATTATTGGTCACAAGTGATTTCAGCAATTGCCCATTGGGATGTGGACATGTGGCAAGTAGTTTTGGTTTTTGGGTACCCAAAAGGACCATTTTTGGTTAATATATGGACCTATCATAGGTCGACACAAGGCATGGATGACATCAGCATGACATCACCGTAGAAACAAGAAAATCTGGAGTTTAGAAACCTTGTAACTATTTCTTAATTCAAGTATAGTGTTGGGGTCATCAAGAGCATGGAGTTGTAGCAAGGAAAACTCAGAACGTCAGAAGGCCGTAACTTGATTAAAAAGTGATCCAGGATAGCAAGGAGTCAAGATAATATTGGGATCAATAAGCAGATGTTTGCACGAGGAAAAAACGTGGAAAATATGGGCTATCCTCGAAAGCCCGAAATTTCATAACCTTTTTAGAATTATATTTCATGAAAGATTCAAGTAAAGGGAGCTTTGGGCATTGGAGTTAATGGTTGTTTATTTCATGCAAAATGAAAATCAAGGGTGGGAAACAATTTTACAAAGAAAAATAGGCCCCCAAAAGTACCCTGAAGGGCTTAGTGCCTAAATGTGTAGTTGCGGTCACAAGGCCCAGTCACATGAGGAAAACCATAAAAGCTTAAGGAAAAAAAGGCCTACAAGCTTAACTTGGCAGATTTTTTCAACATGCACATGATAAAAAGAAAACTCCCAGGGAAGCTAAATTTGGCAGTGCTACTAGTATTTTAGTGGTAGTAGCATCTTAAAAAGCCTTGATGCCTAGCATGGTCGGATGAGTTGGTAGCTATTTTATCAATATTAAGCATGATAGTGAAACGGATGGGTTGGCAGCTAGTTTAGTGACATTTTTTGCGGAATTACCTCTTAAGAGTCAATTTTTGCAGCGTTGGCCAAGTTTGAGAGATCACTAACTTTAGCTAACCTCATCTAAATCTATAAAAGGCCAAAATTGAATCAAACTAGCAAAAAACTCACAAAAAGGGCTAGTATTTACATAGGACCTTAAGATAACATGAAGAGAATATTTATAGGACCAAGTTGAACAAAACAAATGCAAAAATAATAAAAACCATGTTGTAGATCAAAGATCAAGATAACATAAGTCTAATACCAAAAATATTAGTTTAGAATCCTTTAAAAGAATAATTCATGTAGCGGAGTCAGAAACAAGTGTAACAGATTATGGAAGAGTAGTAGAATGTTACGAAATGTGCGTGAAAGCTGATGGTATGCATCAGAGGTGTATCAAAGACCAATATTGGTATCTGGAAGGTGTTTATAGAAGTAATGAGGAATTTCTTAAGGTAGTGGTGATTGAAGTAAAATTATTTCGTAAGGAGGAGAAGAAATTCATGGATCTAGTGTGAAAATGGATGAAATATGAACCATTAAGTGTCTAGAATGTTGCAGCTTGTAGATTAGGGGTTCGTGCTCCTTCAAGTGGTTGCCGGAAAATAGTTGGGGTTGTATCTCCATTGAGTCATAGCTAATAAATAAGGGAATTCTAGCTTCCTGCTAGTTGTAGCCAGAGAATTCTAACAAGAATCTGTAGCTTTCCTTATGGATGAATTGAAGAAAACTTTTGAAAATTTACTTGTTCGTTGTGTGTTCCATTGAGATTATTGATATTAATTATTTTTATTCTTATTTAAATTAATTGTTGAAGTATTCAATGGCATCACAATATTCTTGAACAAAGTAAAATAAAGTTTTTCAATTTGTAAAAATTTGTACAATATTGATTCCCCCTCCCGCCCCCCTCACTATTGTCCTAGTTTCCATCAAGAAGGATTTTATACTAGTATGGAGCAGGTGATTCCAGTCACAAATGCATGTGAGAGAGGTTGGCTTTGTCTTGGTCGGGATTCTCATCGTGGAATGCCCAAATGTTCTTCAATTTTTTTTTACTGTGTTTTCCATACTCTTCATGTGCTCCTAAATTTCATTCAACTATATTATTATCTCCTCCTTAGCCTCATTCCTCTCCAAAAACACACTAACTATTAGTTTCTTCATGGTCCAAGAGAGGTCTATTGTGTGTGTGTTCAGTAATATTGTCTGCTAGTGTGCCTAAGATGTAAGATCATTTTTTTTGTTTCTTGTAGGACATAAGTATTCAAGAGGCATTCTTTGTTAGTAGAGAAAAATACCTCAACCTCATCAATTTCCTATTGTAGCCCCGAGAGGCATGCTCTAGAAAAAATCCCAGTTGAGCTTCCAGCTTGAAGATGAGCTCGAGAACCACTCCATCCCTAGTAGTGTGCTACCCCTCTTATACATCTAGTACACTAACATGCCATGGTGAATTTAAACATATATTCTCACTAAGATTTTGATGTTAATGAATACACTATGTCCTCCCCTGACCATATAAATACAAAAGCCTAGACTGGAATGGGACCTAACCTATGTAATGGGATAATGGTGAAGCAACATGGGAGTGGAGTGTGACATGATACTATAATGAGATACTTCATAGGGGGATCTCATCTTGAGTTTTAAGAGACATGGAGCAAAAGGTATGGCTTGAAGAAAGTATTGGGAACAAGATCAAGAAAAACAAAGACAACAGAAGATTAATAGACAAGAAAAGGGGGATAACCCTGTTCCACAAGTGTACATCCAAGATAACGACTGAGATAAGAAGGATAGACCATGTAACTACATAGAGACCCTTCCATACTAACACGTGATAAGAATATGTGCCAAGACAAGGCCAACCTCTCTCATATGCCTTTGTGACTGGTATAACTTATTCCATGATAATAAACAATCCTTGTCATAAGTTGCCAAGAATTATCATTGTTGTCATAAATGGTAAGGTAACATGCAGATTTCCTTTCCATACTAAACCATAAATTCATAAATGAAAGTAATTCATTTTAAACATCATTTTTCGCAATTACATCAGTGATGGGAATTAAAAGGTGCTCATACCTAACTGAAACAATGATGTGCCATCAACTAGACAACTCTTGTCACTGTCGAGTCCATGGGCAGTGTATCAAGGGAAATGCTTTATTAATGTTTATAACTTGAAAGTTTTACTAAAGTTTATAAACTTAATTTTAATAAAGTTAATTATTAATACTTCGATTAATGTTAATATAATTAATCATTAATAGAGTTCAATTTAATTATTAATTATTAATAAAACCAATTGAAGTTAATAATTAGTATTTGAATTTCATTCAACTTTAAATTTTATTTAAAATTAATTCGATTAGAATAATTATTTTAAGCGTTTTTATTTTAAGTTATCTTTAAATTACAATAGAAAATATTTACATCATTTTATAAAAATGATTGTCTCTTGCATGCCACCTTGGAAACCAAAGTAGAAGTAAAGTAGACAGTCACAAACTTGCAAAATTGGAGGAGAGTCCATGAAAATAAGAGACCAAACTCATTTGTTTCCCCACTCAGGGGGAGACTATCAACAATATACCAAAATAATGGCCTTGTTGAGCTACAAAGTTTGTGCTAATAAGAAAATTAAAGTAAGCGTCGAAGCAAAAAAGAAAATAACTATAACCTAGCTCCATTAATTTCGTTGCTTCACTCCTGCATCAGGTTACTAGTATCTTGAGTTGTTATCTCTTGGAATTCTTACTTTAATAAGTATGGAGGAAAGGAAGACCAAAAAGAATGGTTGAACATAGAAGTGTAGCACATCCTTCATTGGCTAATTGAACTGTGATTTTATTAGCTGATCTACGAATATGTGATTCAGGGAGCTTTCGAGTCTCCATATTTTAGCTATTTTGATGGAGGGTGATCCATAGTGGAGCTTAGTAATCATGGAAATAATGATGTGAGAGTCACCATCCTAGATTTAGTGGGCGAAATTGAGGGTCGAGGTAATTCTCAACCCCATTTCAAGAGCTTTGAGCTCGACTATTTTATTACTACTGTGGTGATTGTAACTAAAATATATATGAATAAAGTTTCTTGTAATGAGTGAAATACTTCCTCAGAGCTGGCCGAACGAGGGTTTCTCTTGGAGGCACAATTGAATTTTAGTTTGATAAAATTAAGAGTAGGGGATGACTTGTGCAAGCGGGAGGAGAGAGTTGATGAGGGAGGGGGAGACAAGAGTTAGCAGGGAAAGAGATCAAATTGAGAGCTATGAGAATAGGTGCCTCAAAGTATTGGAATTTATAGTTTGAGGCTAATGAATTGAAGGTAAGGATGGTTTGTTCAAGATTACGAAGAAAGGTGTTCCAAAGTGAGAGGCTAGAGTAAGAAAACTGTAGAAGATATGTTGATCACATCCCTTCCAACGAATCTAGAAGAAAAATCTATGTGCAAGAATCCAAGCTCTATTGAGAATGAAATTACAGAATGGGGAAATACACCAATTACCAATCAAGTCCCATGGGAAAGTATCTAGTCAAAAAGGATGTCTAAAGAGATTGAAGAAACAGTTCCAAATATATTGAACAACAAAACAATAGTGGAAAATATGTTCATAGTTTTCTTCATTGGCTTGACATAAGAAACTAAGTGAGGAACCAACAAAACCCCTGGAGAGAACCTTATGCCATGCTAATGTTTTTCTATGGTTTCGAAGACAATGAAAATACGTTATCTTGGATGAAATCTTCTTACATAATATTTTACACCATACCTATAGATTTAGTGTGTAAATGTGATCAGCTACACGTATGTAAACCTCATTGATGATGAAAGAACCATATGGTTGATATCCCCAACAAAGTAGTTTGGATCGTCTAAAAACCAAAATTTTCAATGTAGAAAAGTTTCCTTGAACTCCTCAATAGCTTTGGCTACTAAAGGGATGTCCCTGGGGGAGGGATATTTCCATTAGTGATAATTGATATCTAGGGAGAGATTTTACAGTGATTAGACAAAACAAATTCCCCTGAGATTGCATAGCATAGTGTATATTGAATATATTATTTGGAAGAAATTTTGGGAAATTGATTCCAATAATCATCCCAAAAGTGACTAGTTTTTCCATCCTTGACTTCCCAAAAGTAGTGTCCTTATACTAAATGTTTTTCTTTACAAGCCATATTCTAGATATATGAGCCTTTTGGAAAGATAATTTTGTGAATGTGTTGTTCATTAGGAATATGGTTGCTATATTTACTGGATCATATTTTCTTCCATAAGTCCTGACATTTTTGCAGCCAACACCACCAAAGTTTTTCTCCTATGGCTATGTAGAGAGTTTCCAAACCCTAAAGGCCAAGTCCTTCAGATGTTTTTGGAAGACATAATTTCTCCGAAGAAAATACTACCCATTTTTTCTCTTTTCTCGCTCCTCCCAATAAGAAAGTTTGTCGAAGTACCTCAATTTCATGAAGGGTTACTTTGGGTGTTGCAAAGGTGAAGAAAAGAATACATTGGAAAGGCACACAAGACATATTTAAGGAGGATAATTCTGCGAGCTAAGCTAATTAAGCAGAAAGTATAACTACAAAATCGATTGGTAAAATTTTGAATGTGGTTAGACCAAATTTTTGTATGCATGGAGTGGGAAACTAAAGAAATTCCTAAATAAATAGCAGGTAAAATGTTTTTCTTAAAACCCAAAAATTTAATAAAATATTGATTTAAAACTTTAATTAAAAATAAAATATTATATTAAAAATAATCAAAAATAAAAAATCAGCAATACATAAATATTCATTAACTTAAATTTATTAAAGCTAAATATAAAAAAAAAAATGATTTTATTATATATAGTAAAATCAATAGATCATGATCCTTCTGGGTCATTAAAGATGCATATTTCCACGCAAACCAATCAAGGTGAATAAACCAAACTAAAACTAAAAAATAAATATATTAAAATAAAAATAATTCATTAAAATTAAACATGAAATACATATAACCAAATACAAAGTAATCACTCTTTACAAATTAACTACAAATTGTGTGAACTAATTAGTTGTGATTTCAATGCATCAAAATTGATCAAATAACCACTTTTACAAATTAATTATAAAAAATAATCATAAGTTCAATGCGGTAAAATTATCATAAAATTAATTAAATTTACAATATAAATAGTTACGCTGAACTTGTAATGCGCTTTTGTGCATGCTTTGTTGCTGCTATGTGGAGGTAGTGTATCGTGATCAATGGGATGACGACTAACATGTACTTTACAGTTAGTGAGAGAAAGAGTTAGCGAGGGAAAGAGGGACAATTATGGTGGATATAAATCTTAACTATGATAACAAAGAAGGTTAGGTTAATTTCCTTTTTACAGAGCGATATAATTAGTATTTGCATTAAAAGGGGTAAAGCAACGCCGATAGAAGAAGTAGAGAATATAGAGGCAAGTAAAATGAATATTTGAGTAAAATGTTATATATGTGTTGTAATATTCAAATATTCCATATTATCGTTAAAAATGGAATTAATAAATAATGAGGAGTGTTTTAAAACTTAGGTTATAATCCAAAAAATTCTAAGAAAACTCATTTAAAAAGAGAGATTTCCTTAATGGGAACTGAAAAATTGGAATTTGAACAATAAACTATAGGCTTAGCTTTAAAACCTTTATGCGAAGGTATTAAAATGCTGATTAAAACATCCCCCAAATAAAATTCAAAGTTTTAAGGATTAAACATAATAAAATCCACCATATGTATGTAAATAGTAATAAAGGGGTCGATATGTATGTAAATAGTAATAAAGGGGTCGACCCCACAAAGGGAAACTTGTCCCATATCCACAGCGAGTGCTATCATTCCAAAAGGAAAAGGAGTTGCATTAAGTTCTAGATCGGGTAGTTTTCCCAACGTTGAGGCGGATATCCTCGATCCTCATTTCCATTTCATTTTATAATTCCTTAAAAAGATACAATTTTAAGAAATTGATATTAACCTTTTGAATATTTTATTCTTTCATTTGCTTCCCATCTTTTCTATATATGATTAATTTAATTTTAATTTGAAGTGTAAAACTACATAAGAAGAAACTCGATGCACAAAAAAGGCAATGTTTGGAAAATAATGTACCTTGTCTTTTAATTATTTCCTTACTTTGATTTTAATGAAAGGGGATGGTTAGGAAAGAATGTAACACAAGAAAAGTGGTTTTAGTTTTTATTTTTTATTTTTTCAGGTACTATGAAATAGTTAATATATCTTTTTTATTTGCTTAAATTAGAATTAGAATTGTACTAATATACATATATTTTTGATGTTGATGATAATTAACATTTAGTAGGGATGTCAATGATAATTAATTTCTTTTAATAACTTTATCAGATATGTAAATGGGACGCGATATTATTTTGAATCAATGGTGTAGCCATATTGGGTCCGTGTATTGGAGCTCTAAGCAAATCGGAGTTGTTTTGATATCTCATGCCGAAAATATAAACAAAGCAGAGATCCGAGGTAACACTGTATTGTCGATTGGAGGTTTGAAGGGGTGGGACATAACCAAAATGCCGATATGCAATTTATCTGATAAGATTTCATTATATAAGATGTGCATTCCATTTTTTTGTGAACTTTGATTGAAAGGTTGTCAAAGTATTAGTTAAATACTCTGACAATGTTTTATTACATAAAGGGCCCATCAAACGTTCGTTCAATATAAACAGGTTAAAGCTAGACCAAAATATAAGTCTTCAACTAGGGGGCTATTTGTTTCATTTTTTCTAATTAATGAAGCTTTAAAAAGAAGATTAAGTCAACTTGAAAAATAAAAAAATACAACATAACAAAAAAGAAATAACAAATGATCCAAAAACTAGTTGCAAATACACAAGGGTCCCCATTATGACTATGATAATAATACAGTGAAAAAGGGGGTGTTGTATTTTTCACCAAAATAGTTTGGAAAGCTCGTTCCGAGTAGGTTTTGATTCATTTTTCTATTTGGAAAAATGGCTTTCAACTTTTGTGGTAAGTTAGTCCTTGTACACCTGAAAAGAGATTTGCTAGTAAGTGAGAATATATTTGTTTTTTTCTTTTTGCCTGTCAATCATTTTGAAATTATTTGATTTGAATTAGGGTTGTCGAACCATGCTCACATCAATCACCAAAATGCGAACTTGTATTGTAAAACCATTCTAACATCAATCACCAAAATGTGAACTTGTAAAGCTTTTTCTTTTTAAAAAAAAAACAAATGCACATTATATTTTTTAAGAAAGATGAATTTTTTTTAATTTTAACTTAGTTTTAAAGAAACTATTTGTAAAAGAAAGAAACTATTCTGAAATTGAAGCAAGTAACATGTCGCAGACGGATTCAGCAGTTTCAGGGCTCACAATAGGCCAAGAAAGGTGACATGTGGAAGGTACCTGGCACTAATGGCATCATGTATCAGAGATCAGTAATTAGAGGTTCCAGCATATTGTGCATCAAAGTGAAATCGACAATCGATATCTGCAATTGATGGGCTTTGATACAGGGGTTAGAATATAGCCACATGAAGAGCTACAAGACTGAGGGCCAAATGCAGAAGGTGATCAATGATCCGCAATCGATGAATAGGGATGTCGCTTACCAAGGTTACCCCTCCAATTGAAAATCATCGATAAAGAGGGATCTAATTTGGGGGCTAGCACCATGGTCACAAAGAGTTGAAAGGAATATAGGGCTATCGACGCATTTGAGGGGCAACATGAATTTAAATATTTATTTTGTCTATCTAAATAATGAAGTTGGGTGGACATAGGTTAATAAAGGTTTTTATGTAAAGTTGGGCAGGAAGTGTTAAGACAAGCTTTATATGATAAAATTTCATTGGGGGATGCAATAATTTCCTCTCCACGCAGATCAGGTCACGCCACTCATTGGATATCACAAGTTTTGGGGCTCCAACCAAATGCTACATTGTGAGATCGTTGATTGTGATTCCCAAATATTATAAATGCCTAGGTGTGTGTTGTGGTCCGGTGCATTACACATTGGAACCATTTGTAGCACAATATTCTAAAGAATCGGTGTCGTGCCCCAAGTTAGTGGGCTTAGCCATAGAAGATTAAGTTTATGACACTACTCACTAGCTTTATGGCATAACATCCTATCAATAGTCATGATTTCATAATCTGCGATGTGGCTGGCGCGTGGTCATTAAGATTCTAGGAACCCTATGTGGATCAAATCAAAGGTACGTGGCATTGATGATGTCACGTATGAGACAACAACGATCGGATTTTCATGAATATTATGCATCTTAGTGAAATATCTAATTGATAACTTGTGGGTAATGGGCTTTGATACGGGGGATAGGGTGTGATCACATGAAGATCTATAAGACCAAGGACAAAACACAAAAGGTGATCCGCGATTGGCAATTGGTGATAGAGAGAGCTCTGATTTGGGAGCATGGTTATTAAGAGTCAAAGAACCTTAGGAAAATTGGAGGTATGTAGAAGTGATGGCATCATGTATCGGAGATCAAATATTGGAGGTTCAAGTGTATAGTGCATCAGAGTGAAACCTTTGATTGATAACTTACGATTGATGGGATCTGATAAGGGGGCTAGACTACGATCACCTGAAGAGCTACAGGGCCAAGGGACAAATGTAGAAGGTGATCAATAATCAGCAATCGGTGAATTGACATGTCGTACACCAAGGTTACACCTCCAATTGGAAATCCTCGATAGAGAGGGCTCCAATTTTGGGGCTAGCACCACGTTCACAAAGATTTGAAAGGAATCAAGGGTTATTGGTGCATCGGAGGAGCAACACTAGTTTAAACATTTTTTCTATCTATCTAAATCAATAAGTTGGTCGGACACAGATTAATAAAGGTTTTTATGTAAATTGGGTGGGAAGGGTTAACACATGTTTTATATCATAAAATTTCATACGGTGCTTCACTCATTTCCTCTCCATTTAGATAAGGCAATGCCATTCATCAGAGATAGCAAGGTTTGGGACTGTAACCAAATGCTACATTGTGAAATCTTCGATTTTGATTCCCCGATATTATAAAGGCCCAAGCGTGTGGTGTGGTCCCATGTGTTACACATTGGAACCATTTGTAACACAGTGTTGCAAAGATTCACCCCCTTGTACCATCCTAAAAGAGGATTAAGTTTATGGCACCGCTCACTGGCTTTATGAGGTAACGTCTTATCCATAGTCATGATGTCATACTCCATCATGTGGTTGGTGCGTGGTTATTAAGAGTTAAAGAACATTGAGTGGATCAAATCGGAGATCGGAGGTCCATGGTCAATCGCATCGTCAATGTGGTCTATTCTTTGAAGGCCGATGAATCTACTCTAGCTTTGTGAGGAGGAACCTCACCATGAAAATCATATTAGCTTAATAACCAGTAAAGTGAGATTAAGTTCGTTTTCTACACAAGCATATCAAATTTAAATGTATTAAAACCAATATATCAAAGTTAAAATTGGTTCATTAAAATTAGAACTAAAACATATTATTACAAACTAAACTATATATTAAGTTAACATATCACAATTAAAATTAATCTATATATTCAAGATAAAAAATGATTTAATATATTTATTTTTAAATTAACACATATATTAAAAATTTAAACTAATTCATATATTAACTTAAAATTACAATTAAAAAAATAAAAAGTCATTATAACATGCTTAAAGCATCCGCTTCTGGAGGGCAAACTCCTGCCCATATTGTCTGTGAAGCCCTAGCCCCCACTGTCCAGGTCGTCCAGGCCTCACTCGATGAGCCTCTGAAGTTTTCTGAAAGTGCCCTAATATTTCGATTCAATGGTTTTTGGCCATTGCTAGCAGCTCTCCACAATTGGATCTCAGAGGTATGGAAGCTTTTCATTTCTGATGAAATTAATATCTACCCTTGTGCTAGGGGTTTCTTTATAGTAGATTTTGAAAATCCTGAAAGAAAACAATGTATCCTAGATTCTGGCCCTTCGTTTTGGGAAAAATCAGGCCTATTCATGAAGCCATGGAACTCATCATTCGATCCCTCTACAGTAGTCATAAACTCACACCAGTTTAGGTTAGATTTCCAAGCCTACCCTTGCATCTATCAAATCTCTCCTCGCTAAAATCCATTGGAAGTGCAATTGGGAAATTTTACTGCAGGTGCCCAGAAACAGAGGAATATGCCAGAACCACCTATGCACGCATCTGTGTGGAAATGGACTTTAGCACCTAATTCCCACCTGAAATAAAACTATTAAGTAAAGATTATGTGTGGAACTAGAATCTCGATTATGAAAGTGTCCTCTTTAGATGTCAACCCTACTTTGAGACAGGCCATCTAACCAAAAATTGCCCAAAAGCCTCCCAAAAAAATTCTGCTAGAAAAAAACACCACAGAACTACATGGTGGGAAGGAGCACAAAAAGAACACTACATTGTCATCAAAGAATAACACTCTAGAGAAAACTCTGAATCAAAAGAAATCGAGCAAGAAAGAAACAACTCTCAAGGCAAGCAAGGGGAAAGCCCCACCCAACAAATCAACAGTTATGAGGATTTGAATACCACTCAAAATAAATCTTCATTTAATAGCAAAGTAGATCTCCTAGACCAAACTTCTTCTCTGACTATCTTCAAAAGGACGAACACAATAGACTCTGAAGCTAAGACACCAATGTCCCAAGAACTAGAAGAGATGAAGGAGATGCAAGATAAATGAAGTTGGAAGACCGTAGAGAAAAAAAGAAAGCTACAACACTAATCTCACCAAGAAAGACAAGGAGCCAGATAATTAAAAACTAAGAGAATTATAGGTCTAATAGACAAATTTGATCTTAGTGGACGTTAACCACCACCACCACCACCACCATCAAATAATTAATGTATATATTGATTTTTTTGGTAAAGATAGTAAAATTTTTATATTACTATATAGAAAAAAGAAAACACAACATTTTTTTTGTTTGATCACTACTGACTTCTTATGAGGAAAGAAGACCATTAGTATAGAAAAGATGTTTTTTGATATGATATACTTACCTTATCATTAGGAAGTTGTAGAAAGTTCATTTTTTCCATATTATTGTTATATATGATATTATTAGTCTATCAGCCACAATGTTGTTGTTGATGTAATACAAATATACCCGGATAGTAATTTAAATGAAGGAGAGCCCACATAGATACTAATAGGTACTCCAATTTCTTTCTTTTAGATGGACAATTCTAGATAAAAACATTCTTTGTTAGCATAGAAGCATATAAAAAATATGCATAATTGCCTTTTGACATCAGTAATACTGAGGATTTCAATTTCTTCCTTTTAGATGGACAATTCTAGATCAAAAACATTCTTTGTTAGCATAGAAGCATATAAAAAATATGTATAATTTTCTTTTGGCATCAATGATACTAAGGAGGATTCCTCGTTTGGTCCTAAACATTTCGATGAGTACTTTCCCATGATGGTCTTAATTCACATGTATAGGTCCATTGTCTACATGTATGGAGTCTATCTTATGCATGTTTTTTGGTTTATGGAATCCAAGTTGATAATTTTAATTAAATTTAAGCATGAATGATGAACCTTCTTTCCCTTCTTTCAACCTTATGTTATTTTCTTCCTAGTGAATTTCCTTACAAATTTCCAAATGGGCGTTGGGCAGATATGTCACAACAGAATGCTCATCAATGGATTGAGATCTTCGTGAATGGGAATCTATGCACCTCGACTGCATCTATGACGAGAAGGATAATTAACCAAATGAATATTGAAATAATGTAAAGGATATAAAATTGTGGGAAAGTGGATAACAACAAGATGAAGCTACATCTTTTGTCTATAGAGATAATAAGAATTGCAGAGCACAAAAATTGGAGAGAATTAATCATTATTATAACAATTTAATATTATTTAAGTGAAATATTAATAATTATTGTAATAATCTAATATATAAAATAAAATATATATTTTAATTGATATTGATGAAATAATAAATATACTTGTTTAGGAAACAGTGACTATAAATATTTGGAACAATCCTTATTCAATACACACATATAATAATGTTTTGTACTAATGAGACTTATATTTAAGCCTAGTGAATTTAATGAAGTATATTATGAAAGTGATTTTGAAAAATTATTTCATCCAAATGTCTTAAATTATGATAAAGTTTAATTTTCAACACATTACAAAAGAAAATAGATATGCTGCATTAATTTAGGGTTATAATCTTTGCTACAAATAATAATTTCAATAGATTTTTTTTTGAAAGTGTTGGCCATAACTTCATTTTCACAATATGTGGACATCATAATGTCACAAGAATAGTCTATTATTACAAAAAATGGGTGTTGTTGTAAATGTAGTCTAACATCACCAAACATCACATTATGTTTGTCACAAAATATTACAATATCATGATGCGTTGAACATAAACTAACCTTGCAATTTGATGAACATAACATAATGTTGCAATGTGAACAAGAAAACTAAGCATGATATTTGAGAAAAAAATTCGTTTGATGTCCCAATGTGATGAACATAACTAAACATTTCAATGTGTTTATATAAATTGATCTCTCAATATGATGACCCAAACCCAAGATTGCAATATGAGAAGTAAAACTAGACATTACAATGTGATAAAAAATGGTCAGTTTTACACTGTGTTGAATATTACTCATTATCACAATGCAACAAGTGAATAATTATGTCACAATTTGATGAAAAAGATTTAATGTCAATGTTGTGATGTAAGTCCACATTGCAATGTGATGAACTAAAATGACTAATGCAATGTGATCATTAAAAAATTGACATAGTAATGTGAAAAAAAAAAACAAAAAAAATATATATGTCACAATGTAATTAAAAAATGACATCACAAATTGAGCAAGGAAACGAATAAAATCACTATCAAAATCTGAAAAAAAAAATACACGTCAAATTGGGACAAACAAAAAATAGTTTTTCATTCTTCTGAACAAAATTTGAGTGTTGAATTGTGTAAAACAAATGGTTTCACAATGTGATGAATAAGAAATTAATTAAATGTGGTGAGCTAAAATTGATTATGACAAAAGTTGACATTGCAATGTGACGAATAAAAATCAGCATGGCAATGTGAGGAACAAAAAACATCGTTGTGATGTGGCAAACAAAAAATGACATCATAATGTAGTGAACTAAATCAACGCCAGAATGCGTTGAACGAAAGTCACTATTGTAAGGTGGTTAAAAAACATAAATATGAAATCATGAAAAACAAATATTGCCTGCACAATGTGATGAAGAAAATATCACATCAAAATTTAAGAAACAAAAATCGACATCAAATTGTGACAAACAAAAAAGAATGCCACAATGTGACGAAAAAAGTATGTCATATTTTGAGAAACAATAATCAACTGTACAATGTGACAAACAAATATCACTATTGTAATGAAACAAATAAAACAATTTTCAACCATATTTAACATGGTCCATCATGGAATCGCTAACATTTTACATATGAATCGAAAATTAGAGTGACATTAGAGGAGGCACTCTAAGATTTTGAAAACAAGGGTTTTTCTGGTCATCCTCACGGGTTCCTGTAAAGTGACTATAATGACATAACAAAAAATGACATCATAATTTAGTGAACTAAATCAATGGTATCATGTGATGAACTAAAGTCACTATTCTAATGTGGTTAACAAAGATCAATATGAAATCATGAAAAACAAATATTGATTGCAAAATGTGATGAAGAAAATATCACATCACAATTTGAGCAACAAAAATCGACATCATAATGTGAAAAACAAAAATGGATTCCACATTGTGATGAAAAAAAGTACATCATAGTTCAAGAAACAATAATCAAACTCACAATGTGACAAACACATATCACTATCACAATGCAACAAATAAAACCATTTTCAAGCATATTTAAGATGATCCACCATGGACTCACTAACATTTTACATCTGAATAAAAAATTAGAGTGCCATTAGAGGAGACTCCCTAAGGATTTGACAATAAGGGGTTCCATGGTTGTCCTCAAAAGTTCCTTTTGATCACCCTCTGCCTTCTCTTCTCTCTTTGTACCCCCCCCCCCCCCCAATTATCCATCCTCTGTAGATTAGTCCTCATGGAATTTGGTCGAATAACATTTCATGGTTCCACTGACACCAGATCCCACTCTTGCTGAAGAAATCATGGCTTTCAACTCCCTAGTTTCAATGGCACCGAAGTTTTAGAAAAAAGGTCCTTCACGTTTTATGAAAAAGTTTGATGAAATTCTGAAAATTGAGATCAAGGCCCCCCAAGCCCGCTCATGTGCATTGCATCTTGCCAACCATAGCCTTATAGATTCGTTCATGGGGCTATGTCCTACTCTGCACATGGTCCAGTTTTAGATTAAAAAGAAGTGAAATTTGGTCATCAAGGGAGAAGTTATTTCATCATTCTACAGTAAGTGTTTTTTCACTTTTTACTTTGAGAACAAACTAGAATGAGATTGGTCTTTAGAAGTGGCCCTTATTTCATGGGAGCTCATGGAATCTACCTCTATAGGTAGAGCTACAATTTCAACATGAAAAGTGATGTCCCCTCTTTAGTCCTTGTTTGGGTGAAACTCCTTTATCTTCCCCTCCTCTGCTAGGAGGATGCAACCTTCTGTTTGATTGGAAACTCTATGGGGAAGTACATTGATTATGCATAATGAAAGGCTGGACTCTTTGATTGTGCAAGAATATGTGTGGAAGTAGACCTAGAAAATGGCATTCCTGTTGTAGTCAGCCTTTGCATGAATAGCTAGACCCATGTTCAGTAAGTGGATTATGACTAGCTCCACTTCAAATGAAAAATCTTCTATGAATATTAGCATTTCAATAAAAGCTACCCAAAGTCTCAAATTAACACAAAGAATCAACACAAAGAATTCAATGCACATTACCAATAGGTCAAGTGAAGAAAGGGGAACAACAAACAAAATAACATGCCTTTGGAAAATGCTTTGACTACTTCCTCAAATGTGGTTCCAATTCAAAGCAAGCCAGATGCCGACAACCATTATGCGACCCTTACCAATGCCCAAGTAGATGGTGGTTCTTCTCATATAACCCCAATGGAAAGTGATCTGGGTGGCCATGTTGTTAATAAGAAAACCCCGGCCCCAAAACAACAAAAATAGACTCCTCGAAGAGTAGTAATACACAATAACCCAGAAGACACCACAAATGAAGAGGAGGATTAATAGGACTTCTTATCTTCCAAAGAAATGATCAAACTAGTTATACCTGCAAGCTTAGTCAATTAGAAATCAAAAAGTGTGAGAGAAAAATATATATTCATCAATATAAGAAGATCAGATCATAAAAACAATAAATAGATATGGATTTAGGAAACTGAAAAAGACAAATAACTAGGGTTGAAGCACACCATTCATCAACAACTAGAAAACCTTGGGGTTAAAGGAGGAAATAAAGGAAATATAACAAGTCCTTGGAAAGGGGCAACATACTCCAAAAGTAAATGACGAATATCATCTCCTGGAATTATAGGGGACTTGATTCCAATAAAAGAACCATTGAAGTGAAATAATTAATACAAAAGGAAAGACCAATAGTCTCCCTCCTCCGGGAGATGAAGTTAATTGAGGTAGAAATATCCTTGAATAATTTCAAAATTTGGGGGAAAATCCATATAGTAGTGGTAAGTGCTCGAGGCACTTTGGGAGACCTTTGTGCGATGTGTAATCCAACACATTTGCAACTGGTAAGTTATACAAAAAAACCGTGTTTGATAGCAACTACGTTAAGATTTTAAAGCTACATCAGACTTGTACTATAGTCAGTGTATATATTCTGACAGAGTTTCGAGAAAAACAAGAGTGTTGGAAGTCCCTGGCAAAGTTGAAAAACTCTAACTATGGGTGAAATTGTACCCTTGGCAGAGACTTCAACACTTCCCTGGTCCAAGAGGAGAAATGAGGGGTTTTTTTTTGTTTTTGATGCCTTCCAAGAAAACATGGAGTACTTATTTCTTATGCTAAGACTTTTTTATGTCAAGCCCTCTATATACCTATATACTTGTAGAAATAAGTGCATAATTCCTATCCACATTACTAGTCTGCTTGTTCACTTCCTCGCCTCTGATAGCCTCCTCTCTCTAAACCTCTATCTCAAGTCCTTTATCCTTCCTTTGGGTGTCTCGAATCACCATGCTATTCACCTTGTCCTCTCAGAATGTTAGGCGCCTATACTACTATTGTAACCCCTTATTGTTATTAGTACAACCCACTTATTATATTGATTTAGCCATGTAGTGCCCATATTGTTACTATTGTGCCCCATAGAAGCCCATTATTGGTATTATTGTGCCCTTACATTATTATTGTTATGTCGGCTTTGATTATGTTATGACCCCTTAGACTCCTATATATAGAAAGGAGGTCTTTTCATTTGTATCGTCCAAGAATTGTTCATTTATGTAATATAAAGGAGGTTTCTCCCTCGAAGAGGCTGAACTCTAAGGTGTTCATCTATATTTTCTATCTTTTCTTGCTGGTTTCATAACATTTGGTATCAGAGCTTTGGATTGTAGGGTTTCGCTGCTCCAAACAGGTCATCGTGGAATTTTCGCTATAACTTTGTTTCTGCAATGTTTCAGAAGCTAAAACAAGCGCCCATTTGATAAGAAATCGCGCTGAATCTCGGGTCCAAATTTCAAAATTTTTTGCGCTATATTTGCAGATATATGATCTGAGGAAGTTGGTCTTTTTGTAGACTCCTAAATTACATTCCAAAAAGGTGACCTGTGGAAAATCGTCATAACTTTCTCTCTGGGCATCAGATTGAAATTTCATAAGAAGTTACAGGAAGAGGACAGACTGTAGTTTCTTGTATATGTTTTAGAGTGCCAAAGGTTGAAATAGTGACACGTGCCACTTCATACAAGTTCGCTCTTCTGGAACGGTCTATAATCAGGTCATCTTGGGAGATTGTGCATAACTCTTTCTTGGAGAATCCAATTTCGATCAGACTGGTGGCATTAGAAAGAGGACGCAGATGGCTACTGCAGGTCACAATTTCAGAACTTAAGGATATGAAAGGACAAAGTTACAGTCATTTCAAGATCGAGCTCCTAAAATCAAGAAAAAAGAGTATGAGGAAGTTTGATGGCAAGGATCCGGTAAATTGGATACTTCAGATGGAGCAATATTTTGATCTACATGGTGTACCACTATTACAAAAGGTATGTATTACATCTTCATATTTAGAACCGGATCAATTTTTATGGTATGAAGGGCTTTGTTCTCGTAAAGAACTTGTTACGTGGTCAATTTTCACAGAGGAAATGATAGCACATTGAGGATACAAAGAGAAACACCTTCTTTAGAGCAACACCACAACAATTGGAAAGAGTAAAAGGGCTTTGTCACATAGTGGAAAGTAAAATTATGGAAACTAGGAAGCATACCCCTCACAACTATAAAGATGGAAGTGTTGTTTCTCCTATCCATCCACAACCTACAAGGGTTACACCACAACAATTGGAAGAAAAAGAGAAAAATGGCTTTGTTACAATTGCAATAGCAAATGCACTAAAGGTCATAAGTGTGTGGAGAAGAAATTATTTTACATAGAATATGAAGAGGAGGAAGAAAAGGATCAGGAAACATCAAAACAAGAGGATATACGCCAGGACCCCAACCCAGAGAAAGAAGAAATGAATCAAACCATATCTTGTAAAGCGTTGGCGAGAATTACCACTCCTCAAACTCTCAAGATAGAAGGACATATCTGTTGGCATTATGTTTCTGGTATGGTTATATATTACAGATGTTGTACTTGATGGCAACACCCATGGCATGGCTCTCAATATGATGAGAATTAAGAAGTACGTAGGAGAATAGTCTAAAAGATGCGTACCCGCAGGTACGCCGTGTAGGGACCACGTCTAGACCCGCAGTTACCCAGTTCAGGAGGTGCGTACCCCCAGTTCACTTACTTCAAGGCAGAGAAAAGCACACGTGGGGTTTCTTATGTTTAACTCTTGGTATCTAGCCGACGGTATTGTGTTATTATGGTTTTGGCCCGTGGTATTGTTTTATAATATTATTATTATTATTAAGCCCCATGATCCATGATTTGAGGAAGAGCTTGCCTATATAAAGCAAAGGAGATCATTTGGCTTGAGTATGCTTTTGGGTTGAATATCTTAAGATCTGAAATATTAGGTTATTGTTTCAAAAGCTTGATCTATATGAAGGTGAAGTGGAAAGCGAATCTGTGAAGGGTGATCTCTCGAGTGCTGCAGCTGTGGAAGTGCGGAGGCACCAAGAAGGCGCAGTGCGAAGGCGCCACAGAAGTCGCAGTGCGGAGATGCCACAGAGGCACCATAGAAGGCGCAGTGCGGAGGCGCCACAGAAGGCACAATGTGAAGGCGCCACAGAAGGCGCAGTGTGGAGACACCACAAAGGCACCACAGAAGGCGCAGTGCGAAGGCGCCACAAAAGGCGCAGTGCGGAGATGCCACAGAGGTGCCACAGAAGGCGCAGTGTGCAGGCGCCACAGAAGGCACAGTGCGAAGGCGCCACAGAAGGCACAGTGCGGAGATGCCACAGAGGCGCCACAGAAGGCGCAGTGCGCGGCAGCATAGAAGGCGCAACTGCAGAGGTGTGCAGTGCCACAAAAGGTGAAGTGTGTAGCGACGCAGGCCAGAGAAAAGGAAATTGCGTATCTGTCTTAAGATCTTTTGTTGACTGATTTTTTATGTTGATAAGGTGTTCTGGATGTAGTTTACTCTTATTGTGGATCTGGTTATCTGGGTGACTTACTGGTACTTGATGATCATTTGATGTTTATGGATCCAGTTTGAAAATTTATGAAAATTTATCCCTGAAAGAAAAGAAGTAGGGGGTTGTAGCTCCCTTCCAGGAGAGACAAGAAAACGAGAGAGAGTTGTAGCTCTCTGCAGGTTGCAGCCTGCGTACTGGTAAAGGACTACACCAGTACAAGACCATTGTAAAAGGAGTTTCTAATTTGAAAGAAGATAGAGACATATTGCAGCAGGTGGTTTTCACCCACATTGGGTTTCCACCTTATATCTGGTGTTCTTTAATGTCACTGTCTGTTTTTCTTGCTCATTATTTTATGGTACTGATATGCAAAAATAATTCAAAGTATAAATAAGGAAGAATTGTTAAAAGAACTAGATAATACTGATTCACCCCCCCTCTCAGTATTATTTTCAACAATTGGTATCAGAGCAGGTCCTTCTGAAGAAGCTTGATCGCTTGAAGGAAGATCTTTCATCATGAGAAACTACGAGAGGGAAGCATCTATCAGGCCACCGATTTTTGATGGGACAAACTTAAATTATTGGAAGGTAAGAGTTACTGCATATCTTCAATCTCTTGGTACGGATGTTTGGGATATCATAGAGACAAGCTACACTTTTCCTTCAGCTACTCCTACAGATGCGACCGAAAAGAAGAAATATGAAACAAATGCTAAAGCAGTCAATACTTTGCTGGGATGCTTATCTCAAACAGAGTTTGTGAAAGTTATGCAATATAAATCAGCACAAGAAATATGGGACAAGATTGTCTTGAGCTACGATAGAGATGAACAGGTAAAGCATGCTAAACTTCAAACTCTCAGAATTCAGTATGAGAATCTCAGGATGTATAATGATGAAAGTGTGGCTAATTACTTTCTTCGGGTAGATGAGATTGTTAATTGTATGAAAAGTTTGGGTGAAGAAATAAGAGAGGTTATTGTGGCTGAAAAGGTTCTAAGATCATTGTCCCCCAAGTTTGAATCTAAAGTATCTGCAATTGAAGAAAAGGAAATCTACGAATTCTTACTATGTCTCAGCTACATGGAATTCTAACTACTTATGAAATGAGAAAGGGAGGTCCATCAGATAGAAGAGAAGCTGCTTTCAAGGCATCAGGCAAAGGAGATTATTATGAAGCAAGTCACGTACCAGAAGAAGAAGAAGAAGAATCAAATTTTGTCAGAAAACTTCAAAGGGGTTCTGTAAGGTTCAGAGGTAAGTTACCTTTTAAATGATTTGCTTGTGGAAGAGTAGGTCATTATGCTGCAAAATGTCCTTATAGGGATAAAGGAAAGGAACCTGCTAGATGGAACAAGAAACAGGGCGCAAATAAGAAAAGCTACTACACTCATGAAGATAGTGATGGTCTATCAAATAGTGATGAAGATGAACGAGGTAATGAATATAAACTGTTAATGGCATTTGAAGACGATGATTATATGGATGCTATAGATGTGGATAACCTTTTTGAAGAAATTACTAGACTCAAGAGATGTATAGAAGAAAAGAATATGATCATTGATACTCTACAATTTCAAATTGATGAAAAGGAAAAACATTTGAAAAGTTAGAAGGTGAAATTGTTGCTCTTAGAAAAGAGATTGAGAAAACAAAAGCTATTAATCTTAAGTTTGTCAAAGGATCTGAAACTCTGGATGAGATTATCAATGTACAACGTTCTCCTCTAAACAAGACAGGTTTGGGCTATAATGGAGAAACTTCTCAAGCATCCACTTCAAAAAGTTATCTTGATGCAGCAAAAAGGAGTGAGCAAAAGCACAATGGAGACTATCAGGTAAAGCAGGGACAAATTGCAAACAAAGGCTATCAGGGCAATCTGTTTTAAGAGTGAACAAAAGCTACAACCAGCCACAAGTAAAGTCTTCTCAATTTGGTTCAAGAATGAATAACAATAGACATTACAGTCACTTGGCTGGTAGATTTGATAACCGCAGAAGTTTCTTCAATGGACAATGTTGTTCTTGTCATAACTTTGGTCACAAAGCAGATCAATGTGTTGCATATAAGACAATCATGACTAGAGAAGCTCAAAAACAAACAAGTATGACCGGGATTACAAAAAGGACCTACAACAACTTTTCGGCTCTTGAAAATGAAGTTGAATGTTCTATTTGCAATAACTTTGGTCATGAAGATTCTGAATGCAGGAGCAGGTTTCAGCAGAAATAGGAACAAGTCTCAAGCACCAAAACATGGAGAATAAAGGAACCACAAACAGAAAGATGTGGGATCGCATTTTATGCAGAGGGACAAGAAAATCTATGGTACATTGACAGTGGATGTTCGAAGCATATGACAGGTGAGAAAGAAAAACTTGAGTCTTACTCTGCTCTAGAAAAGCGAAAGAAAGTTTCTTTTGGAAATGATACTCTTGCAACTATAAAAGGAAAAGGTATTGCTCAGTTAAAAGAAAAGGTCAAGGCTAGAAATGTTTTTTATGTTGATGGATTGAAACATAATCTTCTAAGTGTCAGTCAGATGTGTGATCAAAGAACCGAGGTGATATTCAGATCAAATGGATGTCTTGTTCGTGATCTTGATACAGGTAAAACCGTGATCAAAGGCAAAAGAACTCCAAATAATCTGTACATATTTGAAGAAGGAGAACAACAATGCTATCTGAGCAAGGATGATGAGCACTAGTTATGGCATCGAAGGTTG
>APFE031443109.1:66410-87087 GCA_000404065.3 Pinus taeda
TCCCCCTTCATAGACCTTATCCCAAAAGACTCTAATCCCTCCTCCTCCATATTTTTCCCTATTTATATTTTTAATGTCTTCTATAAGGTTATTTCAAACCTTCTTGCTTCTAGATTAAAAAAATACTACCCCATTTGATATCTGAAAATTAAGGGGCCTTAATTCCAGGAAGGCAAATATTAGACAACATAATCTTGAATCAGGAATCTATCAACTCCGGCTAGAAAAGAGGGGATCAAGGTATGGTAATAAAATTTGATATGGATAATTCCATTGACAGGGTAAGGCACAACTTTCTCCTAAAGGTTCTGAAGAAAATGGGGTTTGATAAAACCTTTATAAAATGGATTGCATTATGCATCTCATCCCCTTCAATTACCCCTATGGTCAACTAAAGAGTGGTGGTATTTTTAAGGTATCCAAGGGACTGAGGTAGGGTTATCCCCTCTCCTAATTCCTTTTTATTCTAATATTGGATTGATTGAGTATAACAATGGAACACGAAAGATAAACCCATAGGTTTCGAGGCATTAGATACAAACGGGGTATAAGAAGAATAAACCGCAGACAATTTGTGGATGATACCGTCTTGTTAGGAGGGGCCTCTATGATTATTTATAATCCCTTTAAATATAATTTGGAAAAGTTTCTTAGGGCCTCGCGAGGGGCCATAAATAACACCAAAAGTCATGTTTACACTTGGAATATCACATCACATAAAGCCAAGAAGATTGGAGAAGTTATGGGATTCAAGACCATCTGAGATTGGGAGGACTTCAGTAACCTTAGAATTCCAATATGCCTAAGGAGAGAAGCTCCCAATGCTTGGCAGAGAGTCCTAGACAAAATCAAAACCAAAATTGTGAATTAGGGAGGATATGGTTGAATAATGCAACCATGACCATTTTGATGAAATCGATCTAATCAACCATTCCTTTGTATCAATTCTCGACCCTTCAAGCCACTAAGTTTGTTTTACATCAACTTGGCATATATATCATGAAATTTTTATGGAAATGAGGGAATCGGGATAATAAAAAATTCCACCTAGTGAATTGGAAGATTATCAGAGCACCAAAGCAATAATGGGGGATAAGAATTTGTGACCCCACTATGGTCAATACAACTATCGGAGACAATATTTTTTGGATGCTTAAGTTGATGCCAAACCATTGGTGGGCATATATTATGAGAGTTAAATATCTAAACAACAAAGAGAACAACATTGCTTCAATTCATGGCTCTTCTATCTAAAAGCTTCTCTAGTCTTCCTCATCTCTCATTCTAACAATATTACAAAAAATTTGGGAAATGGAAGCACAATTAACATTTGGACATACTAGATCATGGAACAACCTCCTTTGGGACTTTATCCTTCAATTAACCCCCTTAAATAGCACTTATTATGAGTAGGAGTTGTTTACTTATATAAAATTTCTAGCTGGTACCGACATGGCCTCTAGATAGGATGAAACGTTGGAGATACCCTAGGCCTCTTGATTCATAATTTGGATATTCTAAAAGTGAATTTGAATGGTTGTGCCCCCCTTACTCAATCCTCTACAGATAGGTGTTGTTGGAAGAGATCCTCCTACTCGATCAAGGAAGGTTACTCTCTCCTTCTCTTCAATCAGCATATCCCCCCTAAGGCTTCGATTTGGAACAAATTTTGGAAGACACGTGTTATTCATAAGGTAAACTTCTTATTTTGGCTGCTCTCTCATAAAAAAAATCTCACAATAGATAACCTTCGGAATAGGGGGATTATGGGCCCATCACAATGCCCCCCTTGTGAGAACTTGGAGGAAAGCATTACCCATGTCTTTCTTTTGTGTCCATATTCCAGATCCATATGGTCCTTGACTCTTCGCTCGCTTCTCCTCAGAACCAGTTGGTCTTTCGACATTATCCCCTTCTTCTACTCTTGGCCCAAATTTTATCTAGGCTCCCTTTAGGCAAAAATATCGTTTAAAGAACTCTAGATCGCTCTACCTAAATAGGTCTTCTAAAACATTTTTCTATCTTTAAATAAGGTGATTATTCATTCTTCTCATCCTGTTGCCAGGACCACCACCTTCAAAGCTCTTTTGTCTTGTTTTGAATTCCTCCATCCATTAGTTGACCCCTCACTTGGCCTGGATGGATTTTCCTAGCTCATCCCTTGGGCATGGCCCTCTCCTTCCTCATCCCTTGTAAATCACCATCCCATTCACCCTCTCTGGACCCTCCGTCTAATGTTGGGCAAGTTCACAAAATGGAAGAAAAAATATAGTAATTGAATTCTTCAATTTGATGGATCTTCAAAATGTAATCCCGGGGTGCCAAGGGAGGGGGGGGGATTCTCATTTATCCCAAAGGAATACCTGTTCATAAATATTCCTGGGGCTTGGGAAAGAAATCCAACAACCAAGCTAAAGCCTATGATCTATATTTTGGGCTTCTTTTAGTTCATCAAAATAGAATTAAAGAAGAGATAATTATGGGAGACTCATTCTTGGTCATAAAGCACATGCGTCACAACTATCCAACTTAGAACAATAATCTTAATCAATTGCTCCAACTTAACCATAGAATTCTCCCTCTCTTTGATAAGTCATAACGTTTCCACATTCTAAGAGGGCAAAATCTAGAGGTGGATACTCAAGCCTATAAGGCATGTTAATTGAATGAGGGTAATACAATGGTTAATTGAAATGGGGGTTTTCTACCCATCCCATAAGTTTATATGTGTGCCTCTCTTTTCTTATGTCCCACTTATTATGTCCCAACCACCATGCCCTTTGAATATTTACCTCCACTCAGACCCTCCCCTCCTCCCTCCCTGCCTCTAGTGGACTATCCCTTCCATCTGCTTTACCTGGCATCATCCGATGCCCCCCATCCCCTCTCTCCTAATGCAGGGAATTTATATTCTATCACTTGTCGATCCACTTGGTGTCAAATTGACATTAAGTGTGGGATCTCTCATGTTCGTCCCTTCGATTTTGGTTTACCATCATTCTACTCAAGCTTTCTTCATGTGAATTTCCTTTGCGAGCAAGTGACATTTAATTCTGCTGGTTAAAATTATATGGCTCACCCACTTTAAGGCAAGGATTTTTGAAGCGAGGGTCATTTTATTTCATAGAACTATAATGGAGTCATCATGGGATCCTGGGGGCATGCCGACCAATCCTCTAAGTTGTACACAACTTTAGTTTGGCTCAATCTATTTAATGGGGGATTACATAAGGATCTTCATCTCAGTAATGGTGTTTAACTCTATCCCATGAATTGTTAGTGGTTGGCTTCTTCTAAAGGGCCTGAGTTGCTACTAGATGGTAGCAATGTCTCAAGTAGCTTCTATAACCATTCCTAGGAGTCTTTGTTGTTAAAATATGAAACTTCGGTCAAATTCCCCCTTTTAATACTCCTTTGATGGATATTATGATTTCATTCAATTCCTATTTTTGAGAGGAACAAAATTGACCTAAATATCACCCAATTTGGACCAACAGAAGTTGAGTTATGCATTGTTTTATTCATACATATATTCTTGATCAGGTCGGCCCAATGCACATGTACCAATGGACACGTCAAGTGGACCCTCATGGAAGACTATAAATAGAAGATAAATCAATCTCATTTGGACACATTTATCAAGATACCTTCTCCTCTTCTATTTTGTCTTGGCTCACACAGGTCTCACAGAGGAAGCTCACACAAGGGTATGAAACTATAGGTTGAAGCTCACACTAAACTAGGGTTTTTTTATTCTTGGATGTTGACACAGAAATATGAATTTTAGTCCCTAGAATCTGGCACAGAGAGTTCATGAGAGCATCCAGGGACCCTTGGATGCTAACACAGAGTCTTCATGGGAGCGTCTGGAAGGTTAGGCTAGTTTGGTCCCCGGAGACCCGGATATAATGGTATGGGAGTGTCTGAGCTGCAATAGTCATTGTCATATAGTTCACAAAGAGAATCCAGTTCTTCCATATTCACTCGCACAACTGCTCCTCCCTATGTTTAAGACTCAAACATGAGATTTCAGTATTCCAAAGATTTCACTTAGTGAGAGCAATGTTCAACAATAGGCTATAGGCAATGACAATACATTACAATTATCAAAATCAAAGTTTTGATGTTTAGATACATTTCATGGATATTCTAGTTGTGAATATATGGATCATCGTACTCTCTTTTGCTGAATCATTTGATGACAATATATTAGAAGAATATTTGCAATGTTTTCCCCATAGTGAGTTTTTCCCTGGTCTCCGATCA
This sequence comes from Pinus taeda, assembly GCA_000404065.3. NCBI lineage: Eukaryota > Viridiplantae > Streptophyta > Pinopsida > Pinales > Pinaceae > Pinus > Pinus taeda. The sequence continues at coordinate 70,677 of APFE031443109.1, forward strand.
ATCCTGGTGTCTTTATGTGTGCATATTTTTCTTGTCTTGTTCCTTTATGTTATGTAGCATTGATGATGATGTTATTGTTCTTTCTACATAGCTGCATATGCTCATTAATAATGATATAAGTCTAAATGATGTTATGGCATTATGGGGTGAACTTAATGTATTAATGAATATATGTAGTTAACAAAGAAAAACAAATGTAGCCCTATGAAAAAATAACATGGTATTAGGGTTGGGTTGAAGAAAATCGATGGATATCACCCCCATGGAGACACTTTGGATGAATGAAAGAAGATGATGGTGGAGACCTAAAAGAATCCTAGGGTATGAATGAAACCCTAGGTAGTTAGTGCATAAGGATTTTATGGTTAGGGTTTGAGAGACACCCTGGTTTATGGAAAATACTTGAGATTTGATGTATGAAACTATAGCGTGGTCTATGTGAAGATGCTCAAGCACTTGGGATAGATTTTATGAAGCCCTATATGACCTAGTTGTTGATAAAGTTGATTGAAGGAAACATTCTTATGTGTACTATGGATAGTGATGAATCTTGAAATTTGGCTCAAGAGGGAGGGGATCACCTCCCATTGAAGATAATTACTCCTTGACTTATGATTTTTTTTGTGTCTTTACTCTTCTTTAGAATTATGGAGTTGATTATTATGAATTTTTTTTTATCATTGCTTATACTTCCTGCATTTATATTTGAGTATATGAATGTATCTAACCTCCTTGATGATATGTGATAAGTAGGTCCCTCTTGAGGATCATTTGACATGCAGGAAAAAAAAGTTAAATCTGGAAATAGGTAAAGAGACACTTGATGAAATGATGACAAGCCCTAAAAGCTACCTATGAGAAGGTGCACAGGTATTTCAACAGTACGAGGTATGAAAGGTATATTGTTTCAATGTTATGTTTCAGCTATAACATTGGATGACTAGGCAAGCCTTATGGTAGGTTGATAATGTCTCATTCGCAAATGGCTCATGGTTGCATATGAAAGAGATTTAGATGATGAAATGGTGCACCTGGTATTGAATATTTTGATCATATTGATATTCTTGATTCTATGAGACTAATTATTGTTGATCTTGGATATAGTGGCATAACTTAATGCTTGACTAACATCTATTGTTCTTAAAGATCCTGATTATGTGAAGAAGGCTAGTAAATGATACTCTTGACACTTGACATGCATAAGACATGATGGATCTCTTACAGAAGGTTATATCATTGATATTGATAATGATTGTGATAAGTATGATGAAGGTATGTTGACACTATTGTTGTTTTGGTAAAGTTTTATGGAATGACCTGAATTGGTCCTATGGTTAGCTTGCTAATATAACTATGAGATTGATACTCTATATATCTTATTAAATGTGGTCATGGAATATGGTAAAATTGAATGCCCTAAACCTTATGGATTGACTTGATAGAAGTGATATTGTGTTCATAATATTTGAAGTATGTTGTCACACCTGTTCATTGTTCCTATAATGTGAATCTAACCTTTGATGAAAGATTGATGTCATGATGTAGTAGCTAATGTGAGCATGTTATGACCATGAAATCCATGTGTTTGATTTTAGGATCTAATAGATCTGTTGTTGCATGACTCTAGTAAAGACAGGTTGATGACATGAAAGAAGACAAATGAAGTAGATTCCCAGTTAAAGGGAGAATCTATTCTCAAGATTCTTACTCTTATAACTATTTGCATTCTATAATATTGAAATATGATTTATTTTCATATGACATTATTGATCTACTACAAGGTCCCAAATCTAAAGCCTATATAGAAATTAGTGTTTATGCTCCGAAAGAAGGCATAAAATTGGGAATATTTGTCCCTATACGCATGAATTCTAAGACCCATGTAACATCCAAGAAACTAAAGTCTCTCCCATGCTAATCTAGAGGGAGCGTCCATGGGTTTGACTACAGTTCATTATCATCTAAATATTTTTTAAGCTATCTAAAATCAAAATCAAGATGTTCACCTGGAAGATGCCAGTTCCACAGATAAGTAGCAGATATTCAAAAGTTTTGAAAGTATGGAAGTTTGAATGTTTGCAAGTGACCATGACATACATATAGATATGTAATTATGTTTAAAGTTTGTGCTACAAGAGTTTGACATATTTTGGTTGATTGATATATAAGAGTTGTATGATATCTAATGATGACCTAGATATCTGACTCAATGATTGAGATATGTCTGGGACTAAAGATTTTACTACGATAGCAAACCTGGATATTGACATGATGTCTAATGTTTTGACGTGACGACTAATGATTTTCCTTGATGACAATGATATACGAGCATAGTTACTTCCAATGCCAATGACAATGAATTTTTTAATATTGAATTGTTGATGACAACCTATTGATATGAAAATATATTATGTCATGACTTGATGAAAGCCTTGCCTATCATATGATTCAAAGAATTAACTTTAAGATATTTATGACTTTCGATTGATCTGGCTTCTAAACTTTGATGAGTTAATTTTATTGCACAATAAGGATTTATAAAAGACTAATGGTTTGGTAAAGTGTTATGGTTGCAGTGAGAATATCATGAAGCAAGCTCCCTCGGTCTAGATATGTCTACATTGACATTTATCTCATGGATTTGAATGATGTGTTGATTCAAGACTTTACCTCATAAGTGTTCCAAGGTATGACTTTTCTTTTGATTTTTGGTTTTATATACTAGAGATCTACTATTGTCAAGTAAAGAGCCTCTAATGATATAAGGGGGAGATGCCTTTAGAAACTCGTAATAATGTATCATGGCATGATGAATCGATTTTTGAAGTTCGGAAAATATAATCTATATTGTGAAGCAATTAAAGAAGCATTGAAAATTGGAAATGAAAATCCTTGGACACTTCGATTTGAAGTTAGAGATGATGTTGAACTTGATATGGCATCTGACAATTCATTGAAGCATGGATGTTTCCTTTAGAACATCCATCTGTATATATATGATGTGCATGGTACCTGAATAAGTTCATGATTGAGCAGCTTCATACACATTTCTTCCAAGAACCCTTCGAGGTGTTTGCATGATATGATCTATCCTCAGTCTTATATATTCTTCCTATGATATATGAATATATGGATATGCTGATGTTCATTATTGATGAGATGATCAAATATGTGTGTTTCCTTAGTATGATATCTTCCATGATGAGAGGTTCGTGACACAACTGAGGTTGACTACGATGTTGCCAGCATAACTAGCTATGAACAGGTTGAAGAAGATCCTTATAGAGATGTCTGAGCATGATCTAGATATGACATGGATACATTGTGATGACATAGAGTGAGATCTGGTTGGCAGAAAATCCAACATATATAGTTGGGACCACAATACTCTCATAATTGAGAGAGTGAAGTTGTACAAAACAAGCTTAAGCTTGTGGTTGGAACCTCCTTGAGAAGGAGGATGATTTTAGTATCCTTTTGTGATTTATATGATTATTTATGCTCTAACATGATATTTGATTTGATTTGCTATATAAACAGGACACAATTGTTCCTAGTAGGTGATGATTACTTGATACAAGTATAATTCTATGAGTATGATTAGAGAAGCATTGGTTGAGGATAATGAGCCATACTCTTCCTGTGAAAATTCCTATACTCAAAGAACCCCTATTGCAGAAAAACTGAATTTACTTCTACTACTTGATTTTAATATACATTATCAAGTTATTTTTTGAAAAATACTGAAGTAAATTACTTCTGTAACCTACACCAATTTCATTTGATTAGATGACACAAGAAAGTGAGCAAAGAATAAGATACATAAGACACTGTTATTTTTTGACAAAATAGTCCTCGGAAAAACCCAGTGTGGGAAAACTGGTGCAATGGCTCTTAGGGTTTTATATTAATGAGAAGTAGTTTTGAATACGATGTTGGTTTCCCTCCTAGAAATTCAGTTACAAAGAAAAATATAATGGTAGAAAATCGAGTGAGATTACCTCACTTCACCCAACAATTTCTGGCTAATGCGACAATAGAACTAGCTATCCCCGACTATCTCTGTGTTGGCCCTGCGTAGGCCCTACGTCAGCGTCATAGGCTCTGCGATAGCTCTGCACTGTCTCTTCTGCCTCCTAGAGCTTCTATGTCAACCATCCATTATTTTTCTGGTAGCTCCCCAGCAAAATTATGAATTTTTGCGTGAGGGCAACTTCTCCTCTCCGTTGGCTCTCCCTAGTTCAGTGTCAGGCCTACGTGGGCCCAGATTGGCCTAGCGTCAATCCCTATAGGCGTTTCACAGCCTCCACTAGTGGCTCTCCGCCTCTTCGCTTAGTATTCCAAAACTATACCTGCCCATGTGCTGCAAAATGATCACTCAGTTAAAATTTCTCAGATTCCTAGCCCGGGAAAATTTGAGCTCTAGATAAATTCGTTCTCTCGGTGTGTGTTTAAATGATCCCTAAGCCTCCTTCTTATACTTTTCTCATTGAGACTTAAACAACCGAGATTAAGTCTCCAATCAATGGTTAATATTAAAACTTGACATGATCTGCTTTCTAGAACATTCTCACCCATATTTTGATTAATACCCATTAATACTTTAATTTTCCTAAGTTTAGACTTAGAAACCCAGGTGGAATTTCACTAAACAATTTTTGGGTTATTTATAACTCATCTGCCTTAGCCTCTCCACCAATTTCTATGGATAGAGCATATCTGATACTACCAAAACCTAACACTCCGTCTTGGCAAGGAACGTGCTCTAGCAAAAATGTCCAACTACATGCTACTCTGTCTCTGAAGCATATCTTTTATGCACTATTGCTTCCACCAAAACTGTGTTGTTTCTGCTAATTTACTACTTCCCACGACATTGCCACTACCATTATCGCATTTCTACAACAACTCCCTCTACATTTGCTGCTAACATTACCACTATTACATCTACACTGCATCATTTTCCAACTGCTACTGCTTAGCAATGAAAAAGAATTTTAAATTTCTTAACTAAATGTGTTCAACATAATACCATGTGAATTTTGGAATTTGACTGCTACTATTCGCTGACCCTTTGAATCTTCTACACAACTATTGAATTTTGCATTGTGCCATCTACACTACTGCCAACCATGCTCTACGTTGACTAGCCTCTAGTCTCATGTACAATGTTTTTCTCTCCAACCAACCCACTGCATCGTTCGGCACTAAGTCCATCTCGCTAATTTTGAATCTTGGGCTCCTGTAGCAAGGAATTCATCCAAGAGGTGGGTTCCCCAAGGATCCTACCAACATGTAGTTCACCCCATTTCCTTGCTATAGATGCTTGGGCACTCATGGAAAACTCATTCTCATCAATTTTTACTCAAGTAGCCTTAGGATCATGTTTCTCATCCTTATCCTTTTTCTTCAAAGGACAATAGGATGCAAAGTGGCCCATCTCACCACATCTAAAACATTTCACCTTCGAAATCTCCTTCTTCTGCTTCTAATTTTTGTTGTCTCTTTGATGACAGAGTTGTATTCTCCTCCTCCTCCATGGTCTCAGTGCCACTCCCACTGCTACCAGTGAGGTTGGCCTTAACTAGATCCCTCCTCAATTCTTCTTGTTGAAGAGCTTCCCACATCTGCTCCCATGAAGGTAGTGTTTCCTTGCCCAGTATACTTTGGACGAAGACTTTCCATTCTTCTAAGACTCCATTCAGGGTCGTCCTTACCATCGTTGTAGACTCAGGAGTAGACCCCACTGCATCAAGCTTGTCTCTGATGTCCTAAAGACGTTGAAGATATGATCTTACCCCTTCTCCCTTCTGCATCAATTTCTGTTGCAATTGTTGTTCTAATTACATCTTTCATTTCTCGAAAGAACCTTGATACAATGAAGACAAATATTCCCACATTTCTCTAGTTGTATCCTTTCCTTGCAAGTTTGATTCCACATTATCTTGAACTCCATCGAGTATGAACCTCTTTACCTTTTCATTCTTGGCCTTGTATTTCTTCTTCTAATTGCTGTCTGCAGGAACATCCACAACACTCTTGACATAAGCTTTGAGATTGTACTCCTCCAAAAAAACTAAGATTTTGGTCTTCCATATGACGTAGTTGGAAGCTACTTCCAACCTATCCTGATCTCTAAGCCCATGTGATGCCATCTCACCCAAATTGTTGAATCGATTCCCATAGTCACTGCACAACACTGGTCTGCTGCTCGACAAGTGAAAATTTTGAACTTTTGTTGAGAAAATTCATTTGAGGAGAAAATTCCCCTTCTATGTGTCTTCACTCTATTCCAATAGATTTATGCCCTAGTAAAAACTACTCCCTTCAAGCACTATGTCGAGGCTTTGTGTCAATCCCTCTACCTCTGCAAGCTCACGAACTTGAAATCATACCTGTCTATTGACTCTCTCAGAGAGATATTTCCTTTGAATATTTTATTTCCCAGCAAGGACTGTGCAATCACTTCAAGGGGATTTGAATTTCTCCCAAATGCAGCTATTGGCCTCTTTGCTTAATGTTGGATCTTCTCTCCCTATTTAAAAATCAATTCTCCAATAACATGTGAAATTTCCTATACTCAAGGAACCCCTACTCCAACAAAACTGAATTTAGTTCTCCTAATTGATTTTAATATACATTATCAAGTTATTTTCTAAAAAATACTAAAGTAAATTACTTCTGTAGCCTACTCCAATTTAATTTAATTACATGTAACAAGAAACTGAGCAAAGAACAAGATACATAGGACACCGTCATTTTTGGAAAAAATAGTCCCTGGAAAAACCCAATGCGAGAAAATTGGTCCAACAACTCTGAGAAATTTATATTATTAAGTAGTAGTTATAAATACAATATTAGTTTCCCTCCCGCTAATCCAGTTATAGAGAAAAATATAATGGAAAAAAAACGAGTGTGATTACCTCCCTTCACCTAGCAGTTTCCATCTAATCTGGCAGCAGATTTGGCTAACCCTAGTTATCTCTAAGTTGGCCATGTGTAGGCCCTGCATCAACCTAAAATATCTACATCAGTTATGCGTTGTCTCTTCTGTCTCCTAGAGCTTCTACGTCAAACTTCCTTAGCTGTTCGGTAACTCCCTGAGAAAATTATGAATTTCTGCGTGAGGGAGACTTCTCCTCTATGTTGTCTCTCCCTAGTTCAGCATCAGGCCTAAGTGGGCCTAGATGGGCCCAACGTTAATCCCTCTAGATATCGCACTACCTCCACTAGTGGCTCTCTACCTCTCTGCTCAGTATTCCAAAACTATCCATGCCCCTCTGCTAAAGAATGATCACTGAGTTTGAATTGTCAACTACCTAGCCCCAAAAATTTTGAACTCTAGATCAATTCATTCTCTCCCTGTGTGTTTAAATGAACCCCATGCCTCCTTCTTATACCTTTGTCGTTGAGACTTCAATGACCAAGATTAATTCTCTAATCAATGGCTAAGATTAAAACTTGACTTGATCCCCTTTCTAGAACATTCTCACCCATATTTTGATTAATACCCATTAATACTTTAATTTTCCTAAGTTTAGACTTAGGAACCCCATTAAAAATATTAATTATTTTAATAAAATACAATCCAGGTGGAATTTGACCAAACAATTTTTTGCTTCTTTAGAACTCATGTACCTTAGCCTCTCTACCAATTTTCATGTTTAGAGCACATCCAATGTTGCCAAAAACTAATGCTTCCCCTATTTCAGCTTCAAGGGTATGGAATTGAGAAATGGATCTATTGGGGTTGAGGGAACTCTCGAAAAACTACGTTACGCATAGGGTTGGAGTAGTATCTCGCCCTATCTTGGTCATTTCATAATATACCCTATTTGACAATCATACCCACAAGTTGGGCTTGCTGGGATTATCCCTCTCTATCTCGCTAACAGTTAAGGAGGCTTGGGGACATGAGTTCATTACCTTTGGTCAACCAGGTGCCTTTCCCAAGATATGATTACGATGGAGGTGTTTTACAACTTAACTATTCAGGATCATTGATGGGAAGATAAATAGGCAATATGACGGGTTGAGCAGTATCTCCCCTATATCACATATTGCTCGATATGGGGTCATAGTAGCAGTTCCCCCATGAGGTTCCAGATTGAGTAGTAGCTCCCCATTATGGTTAAAGGTCGAGGTGTGATCTCTAATTACATGCTCTCTGATGTTGATGTGGGTCTTAGATCTCACTCCCTAATGACATTTATAGGTAGTAGTCGATGGCATATTTCTGGTTAGTAGCCTAATGACATTTCTAGTTAGTTGCTTGATGACATATTTCCAGGTAGTAGCTCGTTAACATATTTCCATGTAGCAGCCCGTTGGCAAATATTTTCGGGCAGTAGCGTATCAAATGATATTTTGGGTAGTAGCCCACTAACAAATATTCCAGGTAGTAGCCCACTCATACATATTTTGGGTTGTAGCCCAATAAACAGAGGGTGGCTTGGGGGCTTTATTGGGGGAGAAATACCATACCTCGTGGGTTCATATTGGGGGATATTTATTGAGGAAAATACAACATAATATAATGGGGGATATATAGGGGGTAGAGGGTTTTTATATTAACAGGTATAAAAGATGGAGCCTAATGTTAATGAAAAAATATAAAGGGGTATAAAAAATGTCAATGAAAAAATGATACCTACAATATCTAGTGAAATTAGGGGTCTTTAAATTGGGAAGGTGTATTGGGTTCATATTGGTAGGGGATTAAATACTGTGATTTTTAGGTGTATTTCCCAACATGTAGTCAAATTAAGGGTATTGTTTAATATGCCACGAATACACGTGATATGTCAGAGGTTCATTGAGTGAAGCCACCATGGAGGGTGGTAGCTTAAGCTCCCCTTTGATGGCAAATTCTTGTTCTTCTAGATTCGAGAATATTTATCATGTGAGCAAGAACAATCAAGAGTTAAGTAGGAATTAGCAAGATATGTACATTGATTATTCGAGATGAGGAGATACATTATATGGGTCGTATGTTGATCGATGGTCCGATATTGGTAGGTGGAATTCTCCCTAATTGAGACGGAGTCTTAAAATGTGAAACTACAGTAAAATTCCACTTTGGACTAATCATTTGATGGATATTATGATTTCATTTAATTCCTCTTTTTGATAGGACCAAAATAGACCTAATATCATCCAATTTGGACAAGCGGAAGTTGAGTTATGAATTATTTTATTCATACATATATTCTGGATCAGGTCAAGTGGACCCTCATGGAAGCCTATAAATATAAGTGACCTCAAGCTCATTTGTACACATTGATATTTTGTCTTGAATAACACAGGTCTCATAAAGGATGCTCGCACAAGGGTCTAAAACTACAGGGTGAAGCTCAGACTGAACTAGGGTTTTCTGATTCCTGGACATTGGCATAGAACTGAGTATTTTAGTCCATGGACGCTAGCACACAGATATCATGAGAGCGTCCAGGGACCCTTGGACGTTGGCATAGAGTCTTCATGGGAGCATCTGGGAGGTTAGAGATGTTTGGTACTCTGACGCCCGCACAGAATGGTATGGGGGCTTCCAAGTTGCCATAGCTGTTGTGACACAATTCACAGTGAGACTTCAGGTTTTCCATAGTCACTTGCACAGCTCCTCCTCCCTGTGTCCGATACTCAAACATGATATTTTACTATTCCGAAGATTTCGCTCAGTGACAGCATCATACGGTAGCAGACTACAAGTAGTGACAATACATTACATTTATCAAAATCAGAGTTTTCATGTTTAGATACATTTCATGGATATTCTAGCTGTTGTGAAGATATGGATCATTGTACTATATTTTGATGAATCATTTGATGACAATCTATTAGAAGAAGATTGGCAAGGGTTTTCCCCATAGTGGGTTTCGTCCTGGTCTCTGACCAATCCTGGTGTCTCTATGTGTGCATGCTTTCCTTTTATTGTTTCTTTATGTTTCGCTACATTGATGATAATGTTATTGTTCTTTCTACATAGCTGCATATGTTGATGAATAATGTTGTAAATCTGAATAATGTTATGATGCTATGGGGTGAACTTAATTTATTAATGAAGATATCTAATTATAAAGAACAATATAGCCCTATGAAAAATTAACATTTGTATTTTGTGAAGTTGGCTCGGTTGAAAAATTACTCAGGGAAGCATTCGACGAAGGATTCAATGAGGATTTTGTTGCGTCTACAAGTGACTAGTAGCTAGTTGGAAGAGGTTCTCAATGGAATAATCACTATGGCAACTAGTTCCTGGGGTGGTCATTGTCCATAGTTAGGAAGCGTGGCTAGAAGCGGTGTGCATGAGTGGATCAAATACCTTCCCCCGACCACCTTCTCTGCTCCTTCCTATGAATCTTTTTTAGGTGCACATGCATAATTACATGGTGGTATAGCTGAACTACAGATAGTCTTGCACCTGCAGAGGGAGGCGACCATTGAGAACCAGGAGAGGATAATGGCAATGAGAAAGAAAATTGGGAGCTAGAGGATGAAGTTGTGGCACTCAAAAGAATGCTCGAGGATATCCAAATTCAGTTTGCAAGCAAAATTATCCACATGTAGAAAAAAGATTGGGCCTTGATCTCAACTGTCGTGTGTTCCTAAAGACTAGTTTTTGATCTTATGTCAGGTTTCTTATGTATCCTTTTTGTATCGCAGTTCTGTCGAGTATATACTAGTAGAATAATAGGAGTGTAGTCTTGTTTTGATATTTTTTTAGATAACTGGGTTTGGTTAGAAAGCCAACATTTGCAACTTAAGATGCTTAGAGATGTAATGGAAATGTAAATCAGCTGATTTTCTGTCACGAGTAGGTGTGGAATTAATATAAATTGGATTGTTTTGTGTTAAAAAAAAACATGGTCCACCATGGAAAAACATGGTAAACCATGCCTAACCATGATTGACCATGGTCAAGCATGTTCAAAATAGTCAAACATGTTCATCCATGGTCAAATCTATTTACAAGGTATCAACTTAGTCAAGTTGTGTCATAATGCATGTATTTGAGGGATATCAAAGAATACCTTTAACCACAATAAATATTGATAAAAGCATCCCAAAAATTTTTTGTTGAACCATCCTTGCAATGCATCTTTCTCATCAACATAACTCATATTTGTAATAGGTTTCCCTTATTTGAGGAAAATTCTCATTTCTTAACCCCTTAATGCCTATGGCCATGCCCCTACCCCACATCCCACTACAAAAGCTATAATATATTGACTCTATTTTTCACAAATTTAAAACCCTCTTTATGAATGAATGTGGTAAGATGTTGGTCAATAAGGTGAAGCCCCATGACCACTGTCAACCATAGATGACAATGGTCAATCACAATGAACATGGTCAAATCAATCTTAATTCTACTCAACATGAGCAACAAAATCAACTCAGGTCAAACATGGTCAAACCATTGTCAACTATGGCCTCCATGGTCAAATAAGGGAAATGATGGGAGACATAATTAACCATTATCAACATAGTCAACATGATCAACCATTTTCATCCACAGACAACTATGGTTCACAATGTTCATCCATATTTAACCATGGTTAGAAAAGATCTTCCAGGGTCATACATGTTCACCATGGTCAACATGTTCAACCATAGTCAACAATTTTCAACCTTGGTCAAAGTAGCCCAATAATGGCAAAACCACATGTTAACCATGGTCAACATGTTCAATCATAGTCAATCATTTCAACCTTGGTCAAAGTAGCTCAACAATGGTAAACCACAATGACCATGGTCATGCATGCCAAACAATGGCTAATTGTGGTCACCATGGTCAATATCGGCGAACATGGCAACCTTCATCACCTATAACTTGACCATATTTAACCTTAGCCAACCAAAGTCATCCATAGCCTACCAATCCTCCCCATGTCTGTGAGCCATCAATAAGCACAACAACATTATATATATCTATATATATATATATATATATATATATATATATTATATATATATATATATATATATATATATATATATATATATATATATAATATATTATATATTATATATATATAGATATATATATAATTTTTAGGTAAAAAATAACATCGAGAAATATATCAAACATCCCTTTAATATAATTGTATTATTATATCTTCCAAAAACATAATCCATATTTAATTTAAACTATCCTATTCTAAAAAATAAATAATACGAACCCTTAATTAATTATATTTCCAACCAAACAAAATCCAAAAACAATTCCAAACAAGGGGAGCTGCAGGGCAGCAAGTCCCTGCCCTGAGCTGGGAAAAAGCAGCGTTAATTGTTATTAGAGTTTGCAGAATGCAGGCAGGGGACATCGAGAACTCTATTATAGCAGGGTTGGCCTTCGAAAAAGCAACGTTACAGTTAATTGTTATTAGAGTTTGTAGAATGCAAGCAGGGGACCAAGGTACTGTTGAACTACCTGCAGTGGCTATCGAGAACTCTGTTATAGCAGGGTTGGCCTTCGAAAAAGCAGCGTTACAGTTAATTGTTATTAGAGTTTGCAGAATGCAAGCAGGGGACCAAGGTACTGTTGAACTACCTACAGTGGCTATCGAGAACTCTGTTATAGCAGGGTTGGCCTTCGAAAAAGCAGCGTTACAGTTAATTGTTATTAGAGTTTGCATAATGCAAGCAGGGGACCAAGGTACTGTTGAACTACCTGCAGTGGCTATCGAGAACTCTGTTATAGCAGGGTTGGCCTTCGGAACAATGGTGGGCCAAACTCAATAGTTTTTCTGTTTATTTCAGTTTTGTAAAGTTTGACTTGAATTGAATTGCAGCTTGGCATGGGCAGTGCATTGGAGACACTGTGTGGTCAAGCCTTTGGAGCAGGGTAGATACACATGCTGGGAGTGTATATGCAGAGGTCATGGATTATACTTCTTGTCACAGCATCAGGCTTAAGCCTCATTTACATTTTTTCACCGCTCATATTGTAATTGAAGCTCTTTGGTCAATCTGATGAGATTTCTGAGTTGGCTGGGAAGTTTGCCATCTAGATGCTTTCTCAGTTATTTGTCTATGCACTAAATTTTCCAATGCAGAAGTTCTTTCAATCGCAAAGAAATGTCATGGCCATGGCCCGGATCGCTACAGTGGCTTTAGTCATACATATTTTCTTGAGCTGGCTCTTTATTTTGAAGCTGGGATGGGGTTTTCCAGGGGCAGCCATAAATATTTAAATAAAATAAAATATAATAAATAAATAAACCAATTTCTACCTAGTTTGAATCTACCCATAATCATAATGTTTTACTATAATGTCTCAAAAAATAACACACAACCAGTCAATCTCTCGATCTATCCATCCCATCTCATCTCATCTGGTCGGAGTAAAAAGTAACTCACATAGCGGATTGGGCATCGTTGGGGGATCCAAACCGTCAAAATGACAAAAGGACGAATCTTGGCCGCCCGTAATCTTCAGCAAGATGCTCCTCATAATTACCATCCGCAATTTCCCTCTTACGAGGTGGGGGAAGGAGGCATAGCTGAGAATAAATTTAGCAGTAGAGAAAAGAAAAGAGGGAGGCTGATATATATAATGTCGGGTGCCTTTCCTGGTTCATGGACTGGAATGTCACGGTTGGCATTCCAGGATTTGCCTGCCTTCATCAGGCTTTCCTTAGCTTCTGCTGTGATGCTATGGTTTGTTTTCTTCGATCATTATTGTTATGCTCTCTGGTTTTACTATTTAGTTCCTTCAAATCTTAGCAAAAGTACTCGTTCTGACCCTGTACTCTTTAATTGCCAGAGAGAGGAAGAATTGCAGAAGAATTGTCTGCATAGAACTTGAACTTCAACAAAGGTTTCTGGATTTTGCTACCAATCCCATTCAAATACATTTATCCTGCCCCAGCGGTTCTGACCTTCACCTGGCTTGGCACAATTATTAAATGATCGATTTGAGACAGTTTGATAATTAATTAGGATGGGTTGCGTAACAATCTGGTGAACAGTGAACCAGAACAGTGAACCAGGCACGACAAAAGTAATGTCACATTAGCGGCGAATTGCACGGCAACAGTGACTGCAATACTGTTGCCAAGGATACGATCCAAATGTTTAATATATGATAAAAAATGCCAAAGCAGGAAACACTGTTGCCATAGATACAACCCAAATGTTTAAGATGATGAAATCACTGAATCGACAGAAGGGAGATAACTGGCTTTTAGTTTTACTCTGGTTATTTTTTTTCATGTTGTTTATATTTAATGCAGAATACTCAATATATAAGAATACACGTAACTCACTAATACCTATGACAAAGCAAAAACCAACTAAACATTTTGTATAACCGTAGGTTTTCAAATTAACACGGGGATTGAAACTTAAGTAAAATTACATGAATATCTCCTAGCTAGGAAGAATAGTACATACTAGTTCTATACAGTCTCACAAAAAAAACCACGCAAGCCACGTGCTTGTTTATCAACATTGCATGCTGTCTGTGAATTCGAGACTTGTTTGTAGGCTCTTTGGCTTAGCGGCGTTTGTTTAGTCCATAGGCCCAGCGCAGTGCATTGGAGACATTGTGTGGTCAAGCCTTTGGAGCAGGGTAGATACACATGCTGGGAGTGTATATGCAGAGGTCATGGATTATACTTCTTGTCACAGCGTCAGGCTTAAGCCTCATTTACATTTTTCCACCGCTCATATTGTAATTGAAGCTCTATGGGCAATCTGATGAGATTTCTTAGTTGGCTGGGAAGTTTGCCATCTGGATGCTTTCTCAGTTATTTGTCTATGCACTAAATTTTCCAATGCAGAAGTTCTTTCAATCGCAAAGAAACGTCATGGCCATGGCCCGGATCGCTGCAGTGGCTTTAGTCATACATATTTTCTTGAGCTGGCTCTTTATTTTGAAGCTGGGATGGGGTTTTCCAGGAGCAGCCATAACTCTCAACCTTGCATGGGTGATAGTTGATATGGGGCAGCTGATATATATAATGTCGGGTGCCTTTCCTGGTTCATGGACTGGAATGTCACGGTTGGCATTCCAGGATTTGCCTGCCTTCATCAGGCTTTCCTTAGCTTCTGGGCGCCTGAAAAATCCACAAATTGCAGTAGACTCAACCTCCATTTGGTATGATAATTTGCAAAATCATTTCCTGTATCTAATATTCTTTATTGGTACATCAAAGTTACAGAGTATAGTAATTATCTTACTGGCAACCATTATGCCTTTGCAGTATGAATTTGAACGGATGGGAAATGATGATAGCCCTTGGATTCAATGTTGCTGTCAGGTCTGTTGGGTGGTTCCAGTTCTTCCCTATGATAGTCTGATTGAACTGAATAAAATCATTTGAGTCGTGCCCAAAAACCAGATGAATGAACTTGGAGCTGAGCGCCCAAAGGCTGAACAATTTGCAATAGTGGTGGTGACCTTGACATCACTAATGATAGAAATAACATGTATGATCATTATTTTCGGCACCAGAAATGAATTTCCAGTGGCTTTTAAGAATAGCAAGGAGGTTATGCATGCAGTATCCAAGCTAGCAACTTTGCTTGCACTGACAATGCTTCTCAACAGTGTGCAACCAGTTTTATCCGGTAAGATCTTTAATAATTTATTTTCCTATCCTTCTTGTTAGAATTGCACTGTACTATTAGCATAGTGCAACATGTATAAAGTGAACAGAGTCCACTGGTTTGAGACTGTATCAAGGCTTTTTTGTTTTTCCTTATCATTAATTGTCTGAGTAATTTTTTTTACATTTTGTATAACAGGGATGCAGTCTATGCTTTTATAATAAAATTACTGGCCATGAGATCCATTTTCAGAAAACTTTTTCCTGACCCCATCTATATTAGCGATATTGAAGACCAATAAATTTGCAACTCCTCTAAAAAGTTCCTCATTATTTTGCTAATACAAAGTTTTGCTGCTGGTTGATTTCCTTTATGTTTTGATGTTATTTTTTAAACTGGGTTTTACATGGCTATTTATTCTATTATACAGGTTTGGGCAGTAGGACGAGAAGAAATTCATTGTATACAGGTTCATGACATGAAAGACCCAATAGAAGCCCTTTATTTTAACGGTGACATTGCCTGCTCTGTCACTCAAGGGACTGGAGTTAAGGTCAGTTTTTGTATATTGGATTTCAAAAAAGGTTATGATCATGTAATGCACATGACATCTGTGCTTAGGTATTGTCAATCTCATGCGACAAGTTGCAGATTCATAATTGGAACGGAAGCTCAAAGTTGGCTATTCCTAACAAGAATGTCAAGTGCCTTACCATGGCAGAAGGGAAAATTTATTGTGGCTGCACAGATTATAGTATTGAGGTAAGAATGTGCTTCCGAAATTGCTTTTTTTGCATGTACAATTCATGCAGAAATTTGATGCAGAAATTTGATCAATCTCTTTGCATAAGAGTAA
>APFE031443109.1:87406-146144 GCA_000404065.3 Pinus taeda
TCGAGGAGCACTGGTATTGATGTAGGGAGTTCAGATTGGAACTCTATACAAGCTGCAAGGTAGCAATGTTGTTGATGGGTGCAATAGTTTTGTGGTTCCTGAAAGTGGAGTAGAAAATCTAGTGGTCTCTAAAGAGAAGACCATGTTGTGGCATCAAAGGCTTGGACATATTAGAGATAAGGGTCTTCGAATAGTTCATGGTAAAGGTATGGTAGAAGGTATGAGTAATATCTCTCTGGATTTTGATTTATGTGAAAATTGTGTATATTGGAAGCAGAACTGGGTGAGTTTCTCTTCTAGTGGTAAGAGGGAAAAACAGATATTAGAGCTTGTGCACAGTGATGTGTTTGGACCTGTGAAGATTCCATCACTAGGTAAGTCTGTGTACTATGTATCATTTATAGATTACTTCTCAAGGAATACATGGATATATTTCCTTGAGAAGAAATCTAAAGTCTTTGACAGGTTTAAAGAATTTAAGGCTCTAGTGGAAAACTAGACATGGAAGGAGATAAAGGTGTTGATGATAGATAACAGTGGAGAGTTTTGCAGTAAGGAATTTGAAGAATTCTGTAAGAAGTGTGGTATAGCACGGTAGAAGACTACTCCATATACACCTGAGCAAAATGGAGTTGCAGAAAGAATGAACAAGACGTTGATGGAAAGGGCAAGAAGCATGCTCAATGGTGCCAGGTTAGGACAAGAATTTTGGGCAAAGGCGGTGGAGACAACATGTTACCTGGTCAATAGATCACCTTCATCAGCGCTGGAGGATAAAACTCCACAAGAGGTAGGGGCTGGTAAGAAACCCTCTCTTTCACATCTAAGGGTATTTGGATGTGATGCTTCTGTACATGTTCGAAAGGAGAAATGAACCAAGTTGGATAGTAAATCTTAAAAGTGCGTATTTATTGGGTATAAGGATGGTTTAAAGGGTTATAAGCTTTGAAACCCAGTAACAAGGAAGGTTGTGTATAGCCAAGATGTGGTGTTCAGAGAGGTGAAAGATGTTATTAAACATGAAGTCCAACCAAAGGAACTTGAAAAGTTAGAGTTTGAGCTAAAGTAGGAAGAATCAGACTCTACAGCAGAGGAGAAGATGAAGAGCCACAAAATCTGGGTGTGAGAAGATTAGTTTGAGAAAGAAGGCAGCTAGAAAGGTATAGTCCATCTACTTTCTGCTCAAATTTTGCTTTATCTATTACTGATGATTATCCTAAAACTATGAAGGAAGCAGTAGATTCAGAGGATGGAAAACTCTTGAAAGAGGCCATGGTTGATGAAATGGCATCTTTTCACAAAGATTAGGCTTGGGATTTGGTGGAGTTGCCAGCTGGAAGGAAACCCATTGGTAGCAAATGGTGTTCAAGAAGAAGACAAATGTAGAAGGAAAGGTGGAGAAATACAAACCTCGGTTGGAAGCAAAAGGTTATTCCCAGGTGCTGGGAATTGATTTTGGTGATATTTTTTCTCCTGTTGCCAAGGTAACTTCTATTAGATTACTTTTATCTGTTGTTGTTGCTTTTGATTTTGAGGTAGAACAAATGGATGTGAAGACAACATTTCTTCATGGGGATCTAGAAGAGGAGATCGACATGAAGCAACCTGAAGGCTTTGCTGTGAATGGTAAGAAAAAATTGGTATGTAAGTTAAAGAAGCCTATGTCTGGGTTAAAACAGTCACCAAAGATGTGGTATCAGAAATTTGGTACAATTATACGGGGACTTCGCTTCACCAAAAGTAAAGCAGATCAATGCGTGTATTTTAAATTAATTGGTGACCATTTTATCTATCTGATCTTGTATGTGGATGATATGTTGCTGGTTGGAAATGACAAAGAAATTATCTAGGATTTGAAGACCCATTTGTCCTCCAAATTCAACATGAAAGATCTTGGTGGTGCAAACTATATTTTGGGCATGGAAATTAAAACAGACCGGGAAAAGACAAAGCTCTGGTTAAACCCGAGGAAGTATGTCGAGACAATACTACAGAGATTTAATATGCAGGATAGTAAACCGGTGAAGGTTCCTATTCATTTAGGTGTAAAGTTATTTATTGAAAAGTGCCTCAAGACACAAGAAGAGGAAGATGATATGTCTCGTGTTCCATATGCAAGTGCAGTCAGTAGCCTGATGTATGCGACGGTCTCTACTAGACCAGACATTACACATGCAGTGGGAGTATTGAGCAGTTTTATGTCAAAACCAGGGAAGGAGCACTGGACACAGTGAAGCGGATTTTTAGGTATTTGTGTGGCATTAGTGATTATAGTTTGTGCTACCAACGAAGACTAGGATTGGACAAAGTGTTGGATATTCGTGGCCTTGTTGATACAGACTAGGTTGGAGATCTGGATTAGAGAAGATCTACAAGTGGGTATGTGTTTAACCTATTTGGAGGTGCAGTCAATTGGATGAGTAAGAAACAATTTTTATTGGCACTATCAACTACATAGGTAGAATAAATGGCAGCCACTCATGCAAGCAAGGAAGCAATTTGGTTTCATACATTGTGTTCAAGTATGCGGTTATTACAGGGAGCTATACGAATAGACCGTAACAGAAAAAGTGCAATTTTCTTGGCCAAGAACCCTTCATATCATTCAAGGACAAATAAAATTGATGTTCAATATCACTTTGTGAGGGATATGATAGAAGACAGAAAGGTGTTACTGGTAAAGGTGGACACTTTAAAGAATACTGCAGATGCATTGACAAAATCTATGAACTCTAAGAAGTTCTCTTGGTGTAGAGAAACAATGGGCATTGCAGGGTTGGATAAATGACTAAGCTCTCTTGTGGCCCCCTATGGATAGAAAACAACAAGTGGGAGAATATTGGGTTGTGTTATATTCTTTCCACAACCAACTCACGTTGTTAATTGAGGGGTTAGAAGGGGGGCGGAGACCCCTTTCATTGTGCCGATTGCGTAGTAGTGGGAGTCATAGGGGGTTTGAGGGGTGTAGGTAACCCCACTCTATGGGGTCTGGAGCAGCACTCGAGAAAATTTTGTTTTTGGACCCTATATTCGGTTGGGCAAACCTACCTATGATTTTCTGCATGGTTTTTCGCACATTGTTTTGGACGTGATGGTTTTCGGTCCATGTTATTGGATGCTTTGGCATGTATATATATGTATTGTGACATTGAAAGAAACATAATGAAAAATCAAGCTGGTTGTCCTGGTTTTGGGATCCAGGGGAAAATCTCTGTGTGCATGTGTTTTATGTGTTATGCTCTCGCATTGTTTATTTTCTGTGTTTTAGAATTCACATGCAGGTAATTTTTGTATTGGGTTAGCCTTACTCAAACTAGGGTTTCCATAGATGACATAGAGAGATGATTAAAATACGGAAACCAAGGCTGAAAGGAGAGGCCAGACTGGCCCCAAAACCAGGCTCCCTGATCAAGAACCTTCTATAGATCTTCTAAATTATTGAAGAGAATAACAAATAATTTTTTTGAGCAAATTTCCAACACAGTATTTAGAGACCAATTCTAGTGCACCCATTCCTGAAGAACAAATGTTATGGGCCAAACACCATTGAAATGATAAATAATCATTATCAACAACCAAAAATCTACATATAACATTACCCACTTTAAGACAAGGGGTTTCCACTACCTATTCTACCACTATTCTAGGTTTAGATAGATCTTTAGGGTTGGTCAGTGAAGGTCATAGTTTTAGGACATCCTTAAAGGATTTGGGTTGTAATAAGGAGGAAACACCCCAACATTTATCTCCACCTCTTACTCTTGCTACAATGTAAATTGAGACATCCTTGACTATGTCAAAATCATTGAGGGAATTTTTATCCTAAAGTTGTTTACCTCTGTGTAGGAGCCAAATGTACAACCATATGGGATTCTCACCCTATCTTGTATCATCATTGCAAGTGAGGAGACAAGATATGTGGCTTTAACATGCAAGAAAAATGAAACCACTAAGACTGATTTCACTAATATCATAAACTTCACTAAATCATGGGTGAAAACCTCATCCTCAGAGAAGAAATGACCTTGCAGCAAGCATGAAACAAAATTAGGCACATCACAACCTCTTGAATATCCATGATCGTATTTGAAGGAAGTTTTCTTAGCTACAAGCATGAGATTTGCAGTGCAATCATCCATCCCAGCTATAAATTTCGACCAATGATGGCTTTCCGTTATAACATGTAAAAAACCCTAACAATCATCATTCTTAATATCCGTTGATATTTAACTTCATAAGTTCAAGAATCTATTCTCGTCCATTTCCAACCACTAATTTTCTTTGAGTGGGAAACCTCTACTGGTCTTGATTTCCATAGTTTCTAGCCAAGGGCTTAAGTTGCTGCACCCTTGTGGAACCCACAATAGCCACATACATCTGAATGGATTCAGATGCTTGTACCAATTTTTATTCCTTCGGCCCTATTTTTAATGATTTCAAATGCATTCACGACTACAATTTGAGAAGGATTGCTTTTTCCTAAACTCGCCGAAGCCATTTTTAGGATTTCAGTTCATAAATATTTTTTTTATTATGTTAATTGAATAAATATATTTTAAATTTAATTTTTTACATGTTAAATTGTGATTGATTTGTTAAAGTTTCTAATTTTTTATTTTAATCTATTAAATATTGATAAATATTTTTGTAAATAATCAAGATTTGGTTCTTGTATAAAATTTAAAAGAATTGTAAATATACAATTAAATATTTTATTTAAATTAAACTTTTTAGTTCCTTCAAATATTTAAAGATTATTTTCTAATGATTTGAAAATGTTGTAACCAACATGTCCTTAGTTTTAAAATTCTATTAAAAATCATTATATTGTTTCTCTAAAACTGTATTCAAATACTTCATACGAAGATAATGTGAATATACAATAAAAAGAATTCTCGAGAGTCCATGGGGATTTAAATAGACAGTAATTAGGTATAGTGTTAAGGCACTTCTTGATGTTAAGGTCACTGGACAAAATCATGTGGGTAGCCCTACCCATCATACCAACAAAAGAAAAGTATTATGTGACTCAAAGAAGCTATGTTTTTAGATATTTGAAGGAAATTATAGTTAGGTTTCATAATGACACCCTTTGGAGGAGGGAAATCAAACTCCTCCTACCACAATTTTGTAGCTAGGGGAGGCTCAATCTATAATATACAAAAAACCTCCAATACCATATTTAAAAAGGGTGTTGTAAGTCATCCACAATAGGAAAGAAAAAAGGATCCAACCTCTTTAGTAGAGGTAGCAAAGGAACAATCATTGGGCATGATACTACACACTAGAAAAATATGGGTTCTTACTTACCCCAAGCCTACAAATTCCCAAAATATTAAATCATGTCAACAATGATAGTAGAGAAGAAACACAACATACAAGATAATGACTTAGTTGAAAATTTTATTGGTCTTTATCCTACTAAACAAACCCCAATATGGCGAATCAAAAAGCATTGGGAGCCAAAAGAAAATGTGGAACTAAAGTAGGGTCTAAAGGATTCTTCCCAACTACTTTTAACAATCACGAATGCAAAAATATGTTTTCCCTTGTATTTTCCACTTGAATTGGTTATACATGTACTCTTGGACAAATATATTTGTCCAAAAAATATATTTTATAGTTTCACTAGTCCAGATTAGATTATGTTGACTCGCTCATGAATTTTGGGTCCAATAAATATTGGAAGGGATTGGACATGCCTTAGTAACCTTTGTAATGTTTTCAAAGGTTCTTGGGCAAAGAAGATATGTTTTGTATGCTTTCATTTGTGTGCAAATGAACATCCCCATCTTTTGCCAACTAATATATTCCTTTACTACTAAGATAATATCTAGATTTAGACCATAGATTATGGTAACATACCTTCCGAACATAGGAAATGTCATGAACATGGAAATATATTCATAGAATTTCCACTAAATATGCACCAACAACCTTGAAAGAAAAAAAGTAAGAAGGATCAAGATGGGTTTCAATGAGTCACAAATAGAAGAAGAACTAATAAAAAATTAATAGGAGGAGAATCAATAGAAAATACAAGAGAAATAATAAATACTACATCCTTTTATATATATACTTGAATTTAGCTAACAATGAATAAGAAAAGGAGGAAGAATAGAGAAACCCAACCTACAATCTAGAAGGAAAAGAGAAGGAATGTATCAAAATAATAATGATACTCAATCAAAGAAAGATAAATAATATTGAGGATGTTGAGATGACTCATGAGCAAGAGGAATCACTAGAAGTCAAGGAGGCAGAGGATATGGAATTGAAAATGCTTTACCTATAGTCTATTGCAATATCATGGAAAAATAAGGATCCAATATTGATCTTGGACAAGGACATAGAACTCATATCTAAAGAATACATGAAATTGCTAGAATTTCACCACTGAAACCCTAAAGGCATGTCAAATCTAACCTTATCCTCCAAGGTGTTAAGCATATAAACACTGATGAACTTGAAAACTGCAAAGGAAGATAAAATAACAATAAGAGTAAACAGTAATCAATTTAGGAACTAGGAGAATAGTTGGTGAACTATGGAAGTATTGCCTTCCTTCCAATCTAACCTATCCAAGTTATAAACAAAGGTCATTTCATGGAATATGAGAGGTTTGAATGGAAAATCAAAGCACATACATCTAAAGAATAAAAAATTACAAGAAAAGTCACTGATAGTAAAGATTTAGGAAACAAAACAACCAAGTAAGATAATATTTAAAGAAGAAAACAATGTTTGGAGGGGGTGTGAATAAATTACATTTAGTTCTTAAGGAGTTTCAGGAGGAATAACTCTCTTGTGGAATCACATCGATATCAAATTATCATATTTCTTAGTAACCTATAGGTCTATAGCTACCATATTTCAAAAACGTGATCTAAGAATTATAGGTATATCACTAATGTCTATTGTCCCAATATGCAAGGAGACAAATTAACTTTCCTTTTAAGTCTTTAATACATTCATATATTGATAAAATATACATACTTGATAAATAGGTGATTATTTTAGCATTATAAAGTATATAAATGAAAATAAAGGAGGAATACAAACACTATTAGAAGATTCTTCACATTTCAAGTAAATGACGGAATCCTTAAATCTAGTAGATTGGGAAATAAGAGATGGAACTTACACATGGAACAATGAGAGAGGAGGATAAGCCATAATAGATTCTCATCTTGATCACTACTTACTCTCAGAGACCTTGATAATTATAGGATTTATAGTTAAAGGATCCATCTTGTCAAAATATAGATTAGATCATTTTCTTATATGTCTAACAATAGTCTAGAAGGGTTGTACTAGAAATTGAGCTTTCAGGTTCAAATAATTCTGGATAAGGTCCCACCACTTAGAAAAATGTAAAATCTAGGTGGGAGAAAGCTCCAATAAATAATGGGGCATTTATGTAAATATGATATCTTTAATGTAGTATGAAAATATGGAAGGAACGAGAGTTTGGAAAAGTAATGAAGTGAAGAAGAATTAAAAATAAAGATGGAGGAAATATAATAGAGGAAAATTCTAGTAGGAGAATCATAGGATATAGTGAATAAGGAAGAAACTGTACAAGAAATATTGGTCAAGTTTTATTATAAAGAAAACATCTTATGGAGATAAAAATAACTAGTTTACTAGCTTAAGGATGGGGAAGAAATACAAAGTTTTTTCATGATTCCATCATCTAACATCGTCAACATAACATAACCTTTTGTATCAAATATCATCAAGGTCAGACTAGAAAATGATACATTGAAAAATAACTCATATCCTTTTATCAAAAACTGCTTATTGAACCACAACCATATCACAAACAATATGTACAAGAATAACCCAAAACATCCCTTCTCTCGTCACAATGGAACAAATTGTTGCATTGTCAAGGGATATCACTCCTATTGAAGTTGAAAAAGTTGTTATGGAGATACCAAAATGAAAATCACCAAGGCCTAATAGGTTCACCTTGAATTTTTTTCAAGGCTATTGGTCGATCATTGAAAATAATATTTAGTAATCAGTAGAAAATTATAGAAGAACAACATTAGTACATTTTGCATTAGATGTTACATTCACACCTCTTTTTCTTAAAGAAATTAAAGTTGAGAATCCCTTTTCTTTCAATCCCATTACCTTATGTAATTTTATTTACAAAATTATCTCCAAAGTAATTGCTAATAAACCCAATTTCTTGTTTACCCTGCTTATTTCCTTAGAATGATCCCATTATATAGAAGGAAGGAAAATCCTTTACAACATTCTCTTAGTAGGGAATGCCCCTACCTGATTTGATTATCTTACATTATTTGATTAACCTACCTATAGAGTCATTTGCTTGTGTGCTTGATTCCAATAATTATTATTAGTATTCATATTAGATATGTGTATGCTAGCTACATACCCAAACCTTTCATGAACATGCTAGTATTTAAAACTTAATATGTTAGATGATTGATTAATGGTTAAGCTTGATTAATGATCAAGGTTATGGTTTTCCTTAAGCTTAATTAATTTCTAATATTGATTAGTAATTAATTAACCTTAAAACCTTATTTTTAATTAATGATTATATTTTAAATATGATTCATTTATTAATTAGATTAACAATTTTTTATAGGTTTAAATAAAATTTAAAAGATAATATTATTTTATTGAATTAATGAGGGCTAGTGGGGAGTTAACCACCTCGATGTTAATTAAGGGACAAAGGGGTAGGTAGAGTGATAAGGAGGGGTGTGGCTTGAGGAGGGTATCAAGGAGAAAGTCAAAGACATTGAATTAGAAGGAATGGTAGGGGTATTCAAGACACTAAATTTGAATAAATGGGGGACATTCATGACATGGATGTAAGGTCTTTGATATGAATGAGGAAGGGAGGAATATTGTGAGAGGAGAAGATTGGAAGTGGGGGCCTTTTTATTTACTCTATTCTTTTGGGGCTTAATGTTAGGGAAGGAAGAGGACAAGAGAGAGGAGTAAGTACTGAGATTGATTTGTGGTTAGAGAATGTTGGATCTATTTCAAACACACTATCTATGTGGTTAGACTTGGGCTTGGAGGGTCGGGGAACATGTGGAGGTTCCCTGGGCTAGGAAGCTTGACTGGATTTCCCAGTTGGAAGGTTGGCCTATTAAGTCGGGTGGTCCGAGAATGAGCACCACAAATGAGCGACCATATTAGGTATTATTGTTGTTGTTGTTTTATTTATTAAAATTACTAGAAATCAAGTTCTTTCCATGTTTTAATATGTAGTAAATGAAATATGTTATTTGTTTTATGTGTTATTTTCAAAAAAAAAAATTGTTGTGAATGTGTTATTTTAACTATGAAATTATACAAGTTTGTTTATGGTTGAATACCCTAAGTTGGGTCTTCACATAACACATGAATCAATACATTCCTTCAAGAATGTTACAAAACCTAGCATGTTCTTTAAGTTGGATCTATTAAAATACTTTTACTATCATGGCTATTAGTATATTTATCACCCCCTTTAAGCCTTTGATCTTGTTGAAAATTGGATCCATTTTGCTATTTCTCTCATTCCCAAATCTTTCTTATTTTTCCCAATAAATATGTGATCTTCATATACTTTCACTCTCTCTATAGGTATGAGGCAAGGTCATCTTCTTGCCCCTTTCTTATTTTCTCTTATGTTTGAAACATTAGGATCTGTTAGGAAGGTTATGATCACTCATAATAAAAATAAAGACCTCAGACTTCATGGATATGATGTTTCTTCCACTCATCTACAAATTGTAAATGACATCTTCTTAATGGAGGTACCCACTTTTAAATAGGAATCAACAATAAATCATATATTAGAGGAATTAAAAGATACTTCGAGTATTGAAATCATTAAGGAAAATCACAAATATTCTTCTTCAAAACTCCATAGCTTGTTCATATCTACATCTATAATACCCTTGGTTTTTAGTAGAGTTCCCTTTCATCCAAATACTTAGGTACCGGCCATTTAATGGAGAATGCACTTTTTCATGCTTCATAGGGAGATATCTTATTTAAATTTGAGTATAAGCTAGCATGTTTGACATTCATAACCTTAAGTATAGCTAGGACGATTACTCAAATGAATTTTGCAATTTGTCACTTTCCTTATTCTCAGCTCTCAAAGCCCCGAAAATGATAATCAAGAAAATATATGATATACAAGGATCCTTTCTATGTAGAGGGGAAAAGCTAGAAAAGAAATGGGCCCTAGTAGCTTGGGAAAATAATATATGATAAATTTAAACTAATGGTAATGTGGGCCTTCATAACCCAACAATACTAACTAAATCATGGAGGCTAAAACTTGGTGGTGCTAGATTTGTACCCCATATGAGTTAGAAGCAACATATGGAGAAGGAAATGTATTCCCAACATAGAGAAACAAAAGGCAATTAGAATAAAGCGTGAAGTAAAATGTTATACATATGGAAAATTGTGTGGTAATAATTTTATTATACAAATTCATAGGTTTTGTGAAATCATAGAGGGAATTATGCCTTATTTTCGGAGGATTTATGGAATAAAATGTCTAGACTAAAGGATTTAGATAACATAGAAGGATTACAAGGAAACACGGTCCAACAAAATCATGTCAAAGTATTTTCCACTATTGAAAAACTCGAACAAAGAAAACAAAGTGGATATCATGGCTAGAAAAAGCATGATGATATTGTGTGGCTAGCAACATAACCTGAGAAAAAATTGGGAATGAGCTTATGATTTGGAGAATTAAAAATAAACAATGGCTAAATAAGTTCAAATGGAAATATATATAAAAAAATAAAAAACAACCTAGAAGAAGCTTACAAAATAGCCAAAAATTGGCTTCCATGTTAGATGATAACATTTGGAATAAGATTTGCAAAACAAAACTATGGTTGAAAGTCTATATTTTCCTCTAGCCCCTATTGCATGGTAAAATTATGTTTTGCAGTAAAATAAAATTTAAATCTCTTCAAGATCCATCCTTCTATCATCTTTGAACCTTAGATTATAAGAACATAAAACTCCTTCTCAATGCTTGTCGCTTCCCCACTCTTGTTTAGGATAATGGTTCCATCTTCCCGTACCTACAGGGCTTTGAAATTCATCCTAGATTCATTCTACGGAAAACCTAAAAGGAAATTAATAGGAATGTATTGAAATATATCTCAAACTCTAAGGAATATTTGTGGAAAGGAGTTACTAATAGTATGAAAAAATAAACTCTAGCCTCTACTTGCTCTCCTCAAAATTATTGGGTAGGTATCTCAAAAGAAGATTTAATTCTAAACTCTTTTGGAATATCCCCTTCTCTAATTCTCTCGGTCATAACTTGTCAACATAAGTGGAACAATCCATGTAAATGGAGTTGTTCTCCCCCTAGTGTCATTAAACTCAACTTTTCATGGAACCTCAAAGGGAAATTTTGGACCTACTAGTCATGGATGAGATTTTACAAATAACAAAGGAACCATCCTCAATATTATGGTAGGTTCAATTAGAATAGATGAAAATAAATCAATAGAACCCTTAGATTTGGACTATGATGTACAAGAATTTGTCAAATAAAAACAAATAAGATTTATTATAGAAGGGGATTCATAACTAATCATACAAATGGCCAAACAATTGTAGCATGGATCACCTCCTTTAAAGTTTTGAAATTTTGGAGACTAAAAGGGGGACTAGAGAGAGTAAAAAGCCTCAGCCTTGAATTGCCAACAACCATTATTATACTTGGGGAAAGGATAGTAATTGAGCTCATAGACAGGTTATTAGGAAAATGTAGTAACTATAAAAATATTCCTACAGATTTTTTTTGGAATGAGTCAATATTGGAACCTCTAAGAACACAATCACTAACAATTTCATTTGAGGATCATCCATCCTTTCCATAAGTGTTTAATTATCATATCAGTAGAAATAAATAAGAGAAGTGATCACCACGCGAAAGTGGGGTATTAATGACCCTTGTACATGGTAGTTGCATCAAAGAAAGTATCATGAAAATTAGGTAATTGTTTCAACAATACTATTTTTCATTTGAAGTTAGAGATTTTGGTAACCTATTCCTACAGAAATAATCATCGCACATATGAGATATATGATAACATAGATATTATGGCAAGGAAACAGATGAGGGTATAGATCGTTGACATCATTTAGGGGCCTTAGGTAAAAAAAAACAATACCTTGGCATTATTTCTCTTTGACTACTCAGTTCTCTTGGATTTTCTATTTTCTACTATTTTTAAATGATCAAAATATAATCCTTTTATTGAATGGTGGTAATATTAAACTCATTTTGATTCTATGTTGTAGGGCTTCTGCTTGAAGAAGTGTTTTCTTTATTTTGTATTCTCTTGCAGTTCAAGTCGCTTTGTGAGTCTTAGATTCAATATTGAATCTACATGGGAAAGTGCAAGCTCCATTCTTAGTTTATGAGAGATTTATTTGTCTTCCCCATCTGGGCACCTAGGCAAGGGAGTAATTAGGCTTCATCCGAACCTCGGGTCTATCCTTAGGGTATGGTTCCTACATTGATCTTATTCTTAGCTTTTCTACCTGTGTGAGCTTAATAGTCCCATTCACAAATTTTGGTAAAGCACATTATTTCATTTATTTCTCATTTCTCTTATAGGGGTGACTTAGCATTTCATATCTCCCTCTATTCCTCATCTTGACGTCGGTTTCCCTAGTACTTTTAGTTGATTTAACACCAAGTCTCATGAAATTCCTTTTTTCCTTCTTATGTTTATAACCTAGAACCTTCCATTCTACCTTCAAGCTAACAATTCTATCCATCATTATTCTGCAACCTCTGTGACACAACACCAAGAGTTCTTAGGTCAATGAGACATAGAATAATCCAACTGAAATCAAAAGAGAAATAAGAAATGCTTAGAGGGAATAAAGGATAGAGGGGAGATTCATCTCATATGCTGAGGTATAGGATGAGGTGGAAAGCTTGATTCCAAAAACCTAGAATACAAGAACTAAATAAACTAGACCTATATAGGTTGTTGATCTATACTCATAGGTAAAAGCAATAATTTGGAAAAAATTTATCAAACATTGAGAAACTCAAAAGGAGATCCTACTCAACATTCAAAAAGGGAAGACATAAAGGAGGACCTTAAATATAAAGTATCAGTGTTGGCTTAATAGATAACAGATTTTGGGTTGTCCAATTCTAACGAGGATTGAGGTACCTCACACTGTGGAAGTTGAATCCCCATCATGATAAACGTTCTATTGTTTTGTGACTTTGGATAGAAGCTTCCTATGAGATAAAACTACACTAGTGGGATACTAGTCTTGTTCCCATTGTGATAGGTCAATTACCAAAGAATGATCACTATATAGTTTTTCTTTAAAATAATATAATTACAAAAAATTAAAAATAATTTTTTCACTAAAATTAATTTATTATGATAATAAATTAAATTATATTAAAGAAAAACTATTATTTTAACATTTAAGTTTTAAAAGTTCAATCAAATCCTAACCTATAAGGATTAGCTGAATTGGCAATTGTTGTGTTATAAAGTATTATGTAAACAATAAAGTTTAAGCTTCAAAACTGTATGGGTCATGTCCAAATTAAAGAGAACAATCAAATCATATTAGAAATATTAATATGAGACCATGTAAAAATATTGAGGCATTCATATGGGATTGGAAATGTATTTCAATATCATTTTCATACCGTTTAAGCAAAATGGTTATTAAAAAATTAAAATTGGTTATTTAAAAATTAAAATGGGTAAAACAATATTAATCACTCACTTGTCAAAATTATAAGTATTATGTTGATTTTTAGTATAAAACTAATCAAATTATTTGCAAATCTTGTCCCGTTGATGAATCTTGTTTATGACTCGAAACGTAGAAGCTTAAAAATGTCATTTGTGGATTTAATTCCAAAACATCATTCTTCTAATATCAACCAAAAAATCTACAAATAACATTAATGCAAACGTTCTTTTGATCGCAAGATATGAGAATTTTTTCCGTGTATTGAGAAACATGATTCTTAATTAATAAAATGGTTCAGGTGAAATTGTGTTAATAATGTTTGAAACTTGGAGAAACAATCTCTCCTAAAACATTTTATTCAATATAAATTACAACTGTGAAATTTGCATTCGAAAATAATATAATTCTAATGCCATAATGGATTACAACCGTGAAATTTGCATTCGAAAATAATATAATTCCAATGCTATAGTAGTATTATACTATAATATGGACGTTTCAAAAATTATTAACATAGTTGGTCGAGAAACATTTTATTCATTATAAATTACAACTTTGGATATTTTCATTCAAAATTTTGATTTTTTTAACATTTTTAAATTTAAAGTTAAAATGAATCATGATAATTCCTTATAATATTGCATTATTATCATTCCTTATAATATTGCATTATTTTTATATATAAAAATAATTATTTTTAATTGTATTAAATGTTCATCATATATAGCCAGAGCTAATTACACACAAATTCAATACATTTTGTTATATATATATATAAAATCTAAATTTAAATATGAAATTTAAAAATTATTATGGCTAATAAATTATTATTATATCTTGTAATATCGTATATAATATTATGTTTTTTTTTTTTAATTCAATCTATATAATATTAATTTTTATCATCTCTTTAATACATAATCAAAATAAAAATAATTTATTATTTTATTATTTTTATTTTATTTTATATTTTATTATTTATCCTTTATTGCGACACCTCCCCTGACTGATGTTTTAATCCTATGTTTATCTGGATATTATGTTATAAATTATGTATATCATATAAATCATGGTTCAATCTGGGGCCAGCTACTAGCACAGATCGGCCCTCTTCATTATGTTTTGTTTTTGACCATTATGGATCTTATGCTGAATCATCAAAAACTATGGAATCATGATATATCCTCTTTCCTTTAAAGAGCTTATACTGGATCTTCTTATGTATTTTGCTCTTTATATTATCTTAATATAAAAAATCTTAATTTTTCTTCTGAAAAAACAGATAAAACACCCGTCTACAGAAAAATCATATTGATCATCTGACTTTAAAAACTTCTTGTGCGGCCATAATTCCGTAATTTTTCGTTTTTGTTACAGTTGCATTACTGCTCAAATTTTGAAATGGCATTGACCAACAATATTTGTTCACCTACATTTGCGCTTAAACATTGAAAAAAGCAAGTCTGAAAAAGCATAGACAAATAATAGCAGTAGTCTATAACGCGACTTTTTGAAAGCTTTTCTGGTGGATTTTTCCGGTCAAAATCCGGCAGCAATTCATTGGAATCCCAAGTTTGATAGCTAGTTTCTGCACAATCAATGGCTCTCAGGGGTTTTTCACGACGTTGAATCCAAATATGCAGTTAAAAAACCATTTTAACTACTCAAAATCAAGATTTAACCTCATTTCTTCCGCCTGATTCCGTCACCGGAATCTCCAAAAAGTCGCATTATAGACAACTCCCAAATAATATATTTTTTCACCTATATTTCCGAGTTTTACACAACAGTGGGCGTCGCTTTACCTATTTTCTAGTCCTATCGCCGACCTCCTCCCGTCATGGCCACACAAACAGTGCCACGCGTGACTATTCGAATCTGATCACGATATCTGTGACATAGCAGCAGACATGTGCGGATGTCCATCTGTGCAAAAGTCCTTTTTGCACAGCGTGGAAACATCGATATTTAGATGATCCATTTTCCCCGTCGGGGCACTTCTTTCTCAATAACTTGTAACTTGGGTTTTTAACTTTTTATTTGATGCAAACAGGTAATTTTAACTTTTTATTTGATGCAAACAGGTAATTACCCACTATGGAGAATATAGAATATTTAATGCCTGTTACTGATGAATCCATGTGCATATAAGAAGACATGCGCCATACTCGGACAAATTCAACATGCTTAGGAGTAGAATCCTAGGAGTCCTCTAGTTTACCTGCTTTTGCAAGCCTTTGTAACTCACTCAACACAGATATACATTGTGAGAATAGCAAGTACTGTTATCTGAAGGTTTGTTTTTCCGATTTGTCAATGGCGGATCAAAGGTCGGCTGACTGCAACATCGACATTGCAATGAACAGGCCACCGAACTGTGCAACTGAATCTTCTGAGAAATCGAATGCCTTTAGAAGATTAAACAAAATCCCCACATTGAAGTTCAATTTAAGAAAATTCGCGAGGGATTTTTTGCAGTTGGGCAAGGATGATCCACGGACAATTATACATGCAATCAAAGTAGGGCTTGCATTATCAGTAGTATCTTTGTTCTATCTAACGGATAAATTATTTCATGGAGTCGGTGATAATGCCATCTGGGCTATCATGACTGTTGTGGTGGTTTTTGAATTTACCGCAGGTAATTTGGATTGTTTCTTAATCTTCAAGATCAGTTTAGACAATTACATTTGTTTTCAGGATGACAATGCAATCAATCTGTGCAGGTGCTACTTTCAGTAAGGGCTTGAATAGAGCAATCGGCACATTGCTAGCAGGCACTTTTGGTGTAATTGTAAGGTTCATTGCAGATATCTTCGGCGGTCTAGGGGAGGGCGTCGTCACCTGCATTGCATGCTTTGTTTTAGGTAGGCCGATATTTCAATGTAGTTTTCATGGAATTCATCATAATTTAGCCCTATTTTACTGCTTCGCGTTGTGGGTATTTTATTTTTTTAAGAATTCGAAATTATAGATCATTTTAGAATGGGCAAAGCTATGGACATAGGTTCTTAATATACGATAGATACTCGAGGTAGTGATGAATGAAAGTGTTTGAGGTATGGATATACGTTGTTGTTAATTGGGGTTATTAGGGGTAGTTGGGGAAGGCTTATTTGGGTGATTGTAATGGCTCTAGCTTGAGAAAATATATTATTGGCCAGATTGTAATGGTTTGGGCAAATAACTGGTTTCGTATCAGCATCTTCAATTTCTTTTCAATCTTGCCTTCCAACTGAGAGAGAAGCTTACGGAAGCTTACTTAAAGCAAGTTGTTGATTTTACATATAAATTCTTGAAACCAAATGTCCTTAGTTGGTGGAGTTACATCATTTTCTCGATGTTGTGCATCCGCTGCATTGTAGAGCTCTTGTTCGAAGCATTTAGCTCCATTTTTGTGGGGGATCGGGTTGCTTTCAATGTTTGCGACGTTCTGCCTCTGTAGGGTTAGTGTCCATACTGTGTGCCTGATAAGTATAATACAGGGCGAGAGGAGAGTTGAAACGGATATCTGATAATCTGACTGCAATTCTCTTTGCCTTGTACAGGTGCAGCTGCAACATATCTTCGCTTTCTGCCAAAGATAAAGCGCAAATACGATTATGGCGTCCTGATTTTCCTCCTTACCTTCAATATGGTAGCGGTCTCAGGATTCCGCTATGACAACAGTTTTCGTATTGCTTACCAACGACTTGCCACGATAGCCCTTGGATTCGCCATTTGCCTCATCATAAGTTTAATGGTTTTTCCAATCTGGGCAGGCGAGGATCTTCACATGTCCATTATTTGTAAGATCGAAGGCTTATCAAAGTCCATCGAAGGTAGATAAATTATGGGATCACATGAATACCAGATGATATTAGCTGATTCATATATGCCAGTAATACTATATATAATATTCTATCATCTAATGCATGGACACAGGATGCGTGGTCCAGTATTTGAAGGACCCCGACGTCTTAGAGCCAGGAGAAATCACAGAAGACCAAATCCGCCAGGGATACAGGGATGTCCTAGATTCTAAGGTCAGCGAAGAATCCCTGGTATATATAATCTCACTTTATTTGGTCTTACAATAAACAGATCATGTTGCCAGTGTCTATTTGTCGAATTTCTGGTCACTTGTTAACAGGAAATGGGAATACTCCTGACCCAAACTGTCAATAAAATCATTTGCCGATTTTTCAGGCAACTTTTGCTAGTTGGGAGCCGAGACATGGTAAATTCAGATTCCGTCATCCCTGGAAACAATATGTTAAAGTGGGAGGGACACTTCGTCACATGACATACTCGGTTGTTGGCCTCCATGGATGTCTCCGCTCAGAGATTCAGGTGAGCCCTCAAATAATGTTTATCCAATCAACATTATCCATCTTGAGTCAAGGCTTTAACAACGTCCCATCCCCATTTATGCTTCAGGCGTCTCACTTTACCATAGCGGCAACCGAGAAACCATTCAGCAAAGTGGGCTTCCAGGTAGCCCATGTACTGCGACGGCTAGCAGAGAGCATAAGATGCATGGAGCAATGCGCTCCCTCACAAATCCTGATGGAGAGCCTGCACGATGCTGTACAAGAACTCAATACCGCATTCTGTCTTCAGTCAAAACTGTTCCACACCATCCAGCCATTCCCTTGTACAGATCAATGTATTTCAACCGCGAAGACCATAAATCTCAATGCAAATCCTACTCAAACTGAACAAGACCTTGATCGTCAACCGATACAGATATTCTGGGATTTCCAGAATAACCTCATTTCTGAACAAGATGAACACCGATCCAGCTCTGAAGTGTCCTCAGAAGAACTGGATACCCCGGCTAGAACACAGGACATAGACAATGAAAGAAAGCGTACTGTGTCAGCCTCCGGTTGTCCTTCCATGAAAGATAGATATGAGGTAGAATTTGCCCAGGCACTTCCATTGGCCGCGTTTGTATCCCTTATAATGGAAATGGTTGCAAGGCTGGAGCATGTCATAGAAGCCGTACACGAGCTCGGAAAGCTTGCGGCGTTTAAACCTTATAATTGTACAGAGTTTACAAGTGTGAAGAACCCTGAGAGGGTGCGATGAAATCAGCGAAGGTAGTTTTTCATGTACTGCAATGCTCAGATACTTCAAGAAGCCGTTAATTTTGGGCAGAGCGGAAATCATCATTTTCAGCCATACGCCAAAATGAGCTGTAGTACAGTTTTGTATAAAACAAAATGGAGTTGTTTTTAGTGTGATTATTTTGGAAGTTTTTATGGTGGGTTTTTTTGTTAAATTTTTTTAAAATTTGGCAGAATTTATTGAAATCACAAGTTGATGGGTAATACTTTACAATCGAAATGCCCTAAGAATTTTCAAAGGTGCTAAATCTATATATACAGTAAAAAAAAACTAGTATCAAGATTTAAGAGTATCAAGATTTTAGGTCTCTTGTAAATACTGAATCTATTTTTTCCCAAAAAAATTCAAACATTTAATTACCTATTTTTTAATATTTTTTTAGTAAATTTTAACTAAAATACCTAACATCCAAACTATTTTGTTTGATCGATAGACAACGCCAAACAAAATCTCTGTAGCTGATATCACCCACTTGTTGGCAGAGTAGCTAAGGAAGTTCCTGTGTAATTTTTGGTACAGTGAATTTTCTCACACTAAGCTTATGCATCTCTACAGCTGTTCGAAAATACTTATCATAGCTATATCCGTAATGAAATGAACACCAAGTCAGCTCTGAAGAATTTTTCATGACAGTAAAATATTAGATTCCCTGACTAAAGCAAAGGACTTACAGATAAAAGACTCACATGACATTTATGAGTGAAGGGTGCTTCTCTTTTTATATCGAAAAATCAAAGATAAATATTGAATTCATAATATCATAATAAAAAATGGCTTAGATGTTACTGTTATTTTTTTCCGACGTTTCCTTTCCTGATGCGTGTTGTTTTCCAACGTTTCCTTCCCGAGTTGGCTTTAGTGAATAGTAAGTGTATATTCGGATTTTAATATTCGTATTTGTTATAGTTATTTTATTCCATACTTGGCGTCTTTCGTTATTATATAATAGAGGTTTTCTATTTGCTTGGTTTGTAATATAAATTTTTTACTTAATATAGTAAGGATATACATTCATTTGTATTTTTCTATTTGTTATAATTATTTTAATCTATTTAATAGATTTGTTTGATGTTACTGTTGTTTTTTTCCGACGTTTCCTTTCCTGATGCGTGTTGTTTTCCAACGTTTCCTTCCCGAGTTGGCTTTAGTGAATAGTAAGTGTATATTCGGATTTTAATATTCGTATTTGTTATAGTTATTTTATTCCATACTTGGCGTCTTTCGTTATTATATAATAGAGGTTTTCTATTTGCTTGGTTTGTAATATAAATTTTTTACTTAATATAGTAAGGATATACATTCATTTGTATTTTTCTATTTGTTATAATTATTTAATCTATTTAATAGATTTGTTATTATTATATAATAGAGGTTTTTAATATATTTGGTTAATGATAAAATATCTTTACATAATATCCATTGATATCGATATTATATGATAGTAGACCAGCCTTTCTTGCTTCAGTACTGATTTTTTTTGTTTTTGAAGGATTTTGTTAAAAAGGAAATCCTCGCTAATGTGAATATAGTTTCCATTTTAATTGTGAACCTATTATCCCAGATCTATAGATCTGCTTGAGTGATATCTACTTGACTCAAATCAAATCTGCTTGAATTTTCTAAATATAACAAGTGTCTCCTCCAGGCTCCACTGCTCATTAATGCTATGATTACAATGATTTTCCTTTTCTGTTTTTGCTATCGATTGTTTTAGATAAGAAGGCAATTTCACATTCCTAATCAATCCCTATAAGTTCATTAAAAATAGCATAGCATATATCGGAAGCTGTTGTGTTTTTTTGGAGTTGTCTAAAAGAGATTACAATTTTGGTTGGATGGAATTTTTTTTTGTTAGAATCTAGTTAAAATTTAGCTTGAAATTTTCTAAAAATTTAGCTTGAAATTCTCTAAGAA
Source organism: Pinus taeda (assembly GCA_000404065.3). Lineage (NCBI taxonomy): Eukaryota > Viridiplantae > Streptophyta > Pinopsida > Pinales > Pinaceae > Pinus > Pinus taeda. Next base: position 108,194 of record APFE031443109.1, read on the forward strand.
ATATAATTATAGGAATATATAAATTTTTTATGAGAAACATTTTTTAGATTATTTCACGCTATGGTATTTTGGAAACTTTCTCTACATTATTTTATTATTTTTTTGTTCAATTATTGATATTATAAACTCAAGTGGTTCATGGATGGAAGGGATTAATATTATAAACTCTAATATTGTAAACCCTGATATATGTTTATACATATTAAGATGCTACATTATAAACCTAAGGGATTAATAAACCTCGGGGATTATGATATTATAAACCCAAGGGACTAATAATATTATAAATTCAAGGGATTATTAAACCCAAAATATTAATATTATAAACCCAAAGGAACCACATTAGACCCTAGGATTTATATTATAAACCCAATGAATTATAAACCCTAGGATCAATATTATAAACCCAAGGAATTAAAAACCCTAAGATTAATATTCCAAAACCTACGATTATAAACCTTAATATTATAAACTCTAAACAAAATATTATAAACCATAATATACACTAAACCCAATTTGATCAGCCCAACAAATAAATGTTATATACCTAAGGGATAAATAAATCCAATGGATTGTTAATATTATAAGCATAAGGGATTAATGTTATAAACACAAAGGATTAATAAACCCAATGGATATTAATATTATATAATATTGGGATTAATAAACATAAGGGATTATTATTATTAGAAACCCTAATATTGTCAACCCTAATATATTTTAATACATATTAGGGATTTATATTATAAGCCTAAAGAATTAATATTCTAACCCCAAGGGATTAAAAGTCCTATGATTAATATTATAAAACATATGATTATGAACCTTAGGATTATAAAACCTAAACCCAAAATTATAAATCATAATAAACCCTAAACCTAATATGATAAACCATAATATTAAACTCTAATTTATTGAGTGTTGTAATATGACATTGAATAAATGGCAATGTAATGTATCACAATGACAAATATTGTTACATCGGTTGTCACATTGTGATGATGTTTGTCGCACTACGATGTTGGATAGATTAAACACCTAGCATTTCAAACCCTGACACTAAATACAATATTATAAACTCAAATGATAAATATTGTAAACAATGGTTGATAATGGTTGACCATGGCTTAGCATGTTGACCACATTCAACCATCTCTGATCTTGGTTGAGCATGGGTGATAATGATTGATAATAGCTGACCATGGTTGATCATGGTAGACCATGGTTGACAATAGGGAAATTGCATTGTGATGTAACATTGAGACATTGACCTTGATATACTTTTTTTTACCTAAGGGATTAATATTATAATCCCTAATAAATAAATCCCAACAATTAAACCATGTTTTGTTAATATCAAATATTATAAAACCTAATAAATAAAGGAAAGAAATTAAACCATAGTTTGTTAATAGTAAACCCTACCATTAATATTATAAACCCTAATATTTATATATCAAATATAAGATTATAAACAATAATACATTATTTTACATATTATGAGATAATATTATAAGCTGAAGGGATGAATAAATCCAAGGGATTAATATTATAAAACCATGTGTTAATAAACCCAAGGGATTAAAAACCTTAGAATTAATATTATAAACCCTACGATTATAAACCTTAAGGTTATAAACCTTAAATCCAATACTATAAGGTAGAATATTAAAATCTATTTTATTCAATGTCACAACGCGGCATTGAACTAATTGCAATGTAATGTGTCATTGTGACAATAATTAGTGAGATTGTGATCATCATTCACCATGGTTTCTCATATTCAACTATGGTTGACCAATTCCCCAATAATTGATAATGTTTGACCATGAATAACCATGGTTGACCACATTCAAGCATGTTTGACCATGCTTGAGCATGGTTGATAATGGTTGATCATAATTGACCATGGTAGGCTATGGTTGATCATGGTTGACCATAGGTAAATTGCAATGTAGTGTACCTATGGGACATCGAACTTATTACACATTGGTTGACTATTCTAATCATGTTGATATTAGATGACCTTGGTAAGCTATTTTCTAACTTGGTTGATCGTTGTTGATTATCATTAGCCATCATTGATCATGGTTGACCATGGAGACTTTGATTAATCATTATGTTTGACTATGTTTGACAAACTCTTGAATTTATTTGAATATATTTGAATATTATAAGTTGTACCCTAATATTAAACCCAAGAAATTATTAATATTATAAATCCAAGAGAATAATAAACCTAAGAAGATTATTAATATTATATACCTAAGAGATTAATATTATAAATGCAAGGTATTAATATTAGTTTTATAATATTGTGTTTAATCAACCCAAGGGATTAATAAACCTAAATAAACCCTAACCCCAATATGATAAACCCATGGGATTAATATGATATACCTGAGGGATTATTAATATTATAAAGCCAATGGAATCATATTAAACCCTTGGATTTATATTATAAACGAAGGGATTATAAACACTAAGATTAATATTATAATCTTTAATAATTAAACCCCAACAATCAAACCATGGTTTGTAAATATTAAATATTATAAACTCTAATAAATAAACCCAATCAATTGAACCATAGTTTGTTAATATTAAACCCTAGGACTTTTATTATAAACCTTAATATTTATATTATTAACCCTCACACTAAACACAATATTATAAAACTAATATTAGAAGCCCCAATATTATAAATCCAATGGTTAAATTTATTTGACTATGCTTGAATATTATAAACCCAAATATTGTAAAACCTATATTATATACCTTAATATTGAACCCAATATTTTGAACTCTATTAAACCCAATATTATAAACTCTATTACAACAAATATTATAAACCCTAAGAAATAAACCACAAGGATTATAAATATTATAAACCCAAAGAATTAATATTATAAACAATAGTTTATAATGGTTGACCATGACTAAGCATGTCGACGAGTTCAACCATGTTTCATCTTGGTTGACCATAGGTGATAATGGTTGTTCATGATGGACTATGGTTGAACATGATTGATCATGGTAAACCATATTTGACCACAGAGAAATTTCAATGTAATGTAACATTGAGAAATTGACCTTGGCATACATTCGTTGACACACAAGATTAATATTATAACCCCAAAATACTTAACTACTCAAATTTTTGCATATTAGTGATCATCCACTTCATTTTCAATAGGGGTATTTTAAATAGTTTTAAGAAATTGGTATAATGAAAGAAATTTGATACCTTTATTTTATTTTCAATGATTATCACTAAATGAATATGACTAATAGTTGTTAGTCATATTGATTGAAAAAAAATTAAGGGCATTGAATTTCTTTCAATTTCTTTGATTATACCAATAGTGACAAACAATTAATAATATATGTTCTAAAAATGAAGTGGAGATATGGTGTCTCTGAAGAATCAACACAATGCAAAAATTCAATTATGGAACTACTTTTAGAATAAACAATTTTATAATATTTAAGAGTATCTTTTTCACTAATACTTTTAAATTTATAAACAAAGGCAAATGATCAGTAATGGCAGCTAAGTGTCTATGGATATTGACCTTGGCAGACATTCGTTGACCCACGATATTAATATTATAACCCTAAAATACTTAACTACTAAACGTTTTGCATATGATTGATTATCCACTTCGTTTTGAGTAGGGATATTTTAAATAGTTTTAAGATATTGGTATAATGAAAGAAATTTGATACCTCTATTTTATTTTCAATGATTATCACTAAATGAATACATAATAATTGTTACTCATATTGACTGAAAAAAAATAAGGGCAGTGAATTTGTTTCATTATAACAACTGTAACAAACCATTAAAAATATATGTTCTGAAAATGAAGTGGAGATATATTATCTCTACAGAATCACCAAAATGCAAAAATTCAATTCTGGAAGTACTTTTAGAATAAGCAATTTGATCATATTTATTAGAATCTTTTTCCTAGTACTTTTACATTTATAAACAAAGAAAAATGATCAGTAATGGCGGCTAAACTTTCATGGACAAAGTCAAATATTGAATCATCAATTCACTTAACATCATAAATTGAAGAAGCATTTAATTTAGCATTCTGACCAATGTCAACCAAACTAATCAAATTGAATTTTATTCAAAATTTTAGACCTCTACTTTTATGAACAATCTTCTCCATATAAATAATTTCTGGTTGTTATTCTCGATATGCATTTATGAAAATTGCTAATTTGAATTATGGACTTAATATAATTTAAATATATTGAAAATATTTTCGAAATATTGAATGGGGAAGAAGAATTCAAATTATTTGAAATCACAAAGCTTCAATTTTGAAACACTAAACTTATACTTAAAATAAACACTTTATAAATCTCATCTTTTTGAACTCTTTAATTTGAATTGGGAAGAAGAAGTTCGAATTATTTGAAATATCAAAGCGTCAATTTTGAAACACTAACCTTATACTCAAACTAGACACTTTATAAAGTTCATCTTTTTGAACTTTTTAATTTCTATATCATGGATCCTAGAGGAAGCTCTAAGCCATTTCAAATCACATAATTCTAAAAATGAGGGTTTGAATACTCTCCTTTACAGTTAACTAAGACAAATTTTTATTTTGTTTTTCATATTGAAGGTGAATCAAACTTTATAGTTGAAAACGCAAAACAATAATGAGTGGAACCTTTCTTTGAATTCTCTGTTTTACAATTAATTAAAACACATTCTAATGTTCACATTTTATATTAGAAATTAGTTAAACTTTATAGTTCAATACCTCTTAAAAAAAATTCAATAGGTTGAATATCAAAGAAGAAAATCAAAATATTGAATTTATTTGTATATTTTAAATAAGAGTTTTTATTATTTATTTTTATCATCCATAAATAAAAGGTAAAAACATAAACCAATTAAACTACTGAAAAAATAATATCGAATAATTTCATGATCATTTTCTAAAATTCAATCATTATAAAAATTTAGTTTACATTTGAAACAAAATCTATCATATTTTATAAATATAAAAATCAATATCAATTATTGGTTCTGCATACATGATTTTTATTTTTTTAAATATTAAATTATCATTTTTATTCTCATAAGAAATAACGAAGTTTAGAATAATAAATGTAGGCATGAGTAAATGCAGAAAATTAAATCACCCAACCGCCTAAGGTATGCCCAAATAATCCAAAGAAAATATTACATGTATCCACTATTCAATTTTTGAGAATTTGTACAAACTTTAAATGACTCCCGTGACTGTGAAACCCAGATATAAAACAAGTGGGGCTGTGGGGCAGCTAGTCCCTGCCCCAGCCCGCAGCAGCGTAAGAGCCCTTAACATTGACTCACATTAATGCCACCTGCCCAAACCCTATGCTACGCGGCACGTCAATAAGCAACCGGCCAGACAAAATAATCCAGGTTTGAAACGACGCAAGGTTAGCTTCTTACACCATCGAAAATTGCAGAAAACAGCAACTAAGTTCATATTTCCTCACAGATCACGCCCTGCTTCTCTCAGATTTCTGAAAATATCGCATAATTATTTGCATTGGCATAGTTGTAGCACAGAAAGGAGAAAGGAGAAGAAGCAGCAGTCCAACATGGAGAAAAAGCTGAGAGTGTTGTGTCTGCATGGATTCAGAACCAGCGGGAGCTTTCTGCAGAAACAAATCAGCAGATGGGATTCTTCAATGACCGAAAAACTTGATATGGTACGCCCTAATTCTGAGTCTTGTAATTCTGAGTCTTGTAGGTAGTTGATGCATGAATTTGCAGACAGCGGAACAGATCTAATCTATGATCAATTGCATGAAGTATTTTGAGCATATTTATGTGTATCAGGGAAAGACAATTTATATTTTCACATAATTAGGGGTTTATATTCCTGCTACTATATGTAGAGGATTTAGACTTCCAGTGATTTTTATTAAGTTCGAGACAGTTATATTGGATGTAATGTACTGGAATTTCATATTAATATGATAACCACCGTTTTTTTCTTCCTGAAAAATAAAATTATTGTTTGAATTGTGTAGGACCAGCCTGCCAACAGGCAGCACAAAACAGAACGGAGCAAAATTTCTGGGAAGATTCATAGAACAGAATGGAGCAGAATTCCTGAGAAGATTCGCAAAACCGAACAAAATTAATGGAAAGATTCGTAGAACAGAACAAAATTTATGGAAATAAGAGGTACCATTAATGAAAAGCAGAGGGTAAATGCTGTCGGCGTAGATCGAGGAATCGGAGAACAGAAAGAAGAAAAAAAATGAATTGAGGAATTGTTATACGCTGTGCTGGTTACGAGTGAGTGTGCACTTCAATTTAAAGGACATGTGTAGAGCTAAAACCTGCAGATCAAGCATTAAGGTGGATCGAGCTGAGGGCTCATGTTGATGAGTAAAACGATGTGTTTGATCATCAAAAACTCGACCGTAGTGAAGTGAAGATGGCTTGATAATATGCGCTGGGCACCACAGTCAATAGACCTGCACATACCACGTGCATCACATGCAAGCCTCCTGCATCATAGCTAACCAAATTCACTGAACATCTGAGTCCACCTCTTTTGTAGGGTTTCTGGCGCTTCTGTGGCGATTATTTTGTGTTGCAGAGGAATGTAGGATTGCAGGTTACACTTTCCACTGCGAGCGACAAAGCGTGGCCTGTGAGTAATACACTTGGATGGTTATAGTACTGTTCTTATTCTTCGTGCTACTTTCCCTGCTGCTGGAAACTACAAGTAAGGATCTTGCTGCTAATATCCGAGACAGATTTTACTCAAATGCCACATTTCTGTTCCCTCTTTTGTTATTCTTGAAAACACGTTAACAGGATGTGCTTTTATTCTTAGCTCTGATTGAGCATTGTTGCCTTGAAACGGGTAGCTCTGTTTAATTTTACTCTCTGCAAATTTCATTATGCATCATCATAGTTTAGAGCAGCTTGCAAATAAATAGTTCAAGAAATTCTAGTGAGGCATATGTGAAGGTGTTTCAGTAGGTGACATGGAAACAATAGCTGATGCCAATATCCGAGACAGATTTTACCCAAATGCCACATTTCTGTTCCCTCTTTTGTTATTCTTGAAAACACGTTAACAGGATGTGCTTTTATTCTTAGTTCTGATTGAGCATTGTTGCCTTGAAACGGGTAACTCTGTTTAATTTTACTCTCTGCAAATTTCATTATGCATCATTGTAGTTTAGAGCAGCTTGCAAATAAATAGTTCAAGCCTTGAGATATAGGTGCCATGGCACTCAATGATGCATACAGGTTGCATTTCCCCATTGTCTGTCAGGGTTTTGCAAAGTAGTTTATGGCAATATATGGTAGATTCTTGCATGTTTTTCTTAACAAGAGTTCTTTTTGTTTGTTATGTGAGTTTCTGAAATATTTTAATACTGCAGAGCAAGCATGATGAACTTGAAGCAAAATTCTTTGAGGAAAGAGCGGCGTTGGAAGCTAAATATCAGAAGTTGTATGAACCACTATATGCAAAGGTATTCTTCTCATTGCACAGCTATTATTTGAAATTTCATCATAATTTATCATAATCTCTTGTATTACTGTGATTGCCCTCCCGATTCCATTTTATGGCAATATATGGTAGATTCTTGCATGTTTTTCTTGACAAGAGTTCTTTTTGTTTGTTATGTGAGTTTCTGAAATATTTTAATATTGCAGAGCAAGCATGATGAACTTGAAGCAAAATTCTTTGAGGAAAGAGCGGCATTGGAAGCTAAAAAGCATCTAATCCATCTATTTCTGAACCCATCACTTTGATAGAGAAAAAAAGACAGATCAATACGAATGGTCATACCATACCTGTGCCAGGGGTAAAGTGGGGCTACAGCATGCTAAAGTGTCCCTAGAACTAAAATGGCCAACATAGCATTGCTTTCTCCCATCCCAGCACCCGCCGCCTTATCAGAAGTTGTATCAACCACTATATGCAAAGGTATTCTTCTCATTGCACAGCTATTATTTGAAATTTCATCATAATTTATCACAATCTCTTGTATTACTGTGATTGCCCTCCCGATTCCAAGTTAAATCACTACCATATTAATTATGTTTCAATTAAAAAATTGCAGTATTTACCTGATGAAGTCATGAACATTTGCAACAGGCTCTGGATGCAGAATTAAGGCATCCGGTGGAGTAGCATTTGGACGAAGGGCCGTTGCAGATGAAGCGGCGTTGCAGATGAAGCATGATGGACGAAGGCGTTTTAAGGGAGGCAAGTAAAGTCGGTTGCCTCCATGCAAATTGACACACCAGGGCAACTTCGACACGACGGCAAGGTGGGCAGCAACCATGGTTTAGCAGATATCATCCGCAATAAGTATTCCTAACATTAAATGTTAGGAGATTAATGCTAAGGGAAACCTAGCATTAGTTCATGAAACTCTTAATCACTTGTACTTTTGCCAAATTTAGCCTAACTTTTCAGCTTGTATACCTCGTACTGAGGCCAAATAAGACGAACATGTTTCTGATTAGTTAATAGCATAAACAAATAAAAAATATCGTTTTGGTTTTCGTGTCATTCGAATGAACTTTGTGGTAAGTTGAAATAATTTTATGGGTTGCCGGGCCAAACTAATAGCCATCGACCAAAATCAATTGCTATAGTCCCTGCCAGGCCCGGAGGGCAGGGACTAATAAGTAAAAAACATGGTAATTTGGTGTTTGGGACAACTTGTATGAATTTAATTGGTAAAAAATCTACTTTAATGTAGGAATCTTTATAGATTTTTATATATTTCTCAAACAGCTGAGCATTCATCAAGGTTTTTTAATTCTAGGTTGAAGCTTTATAGATTTTTATATATGTCTCAAATAGTTGAGCATTCATCAAGGTTTTTTAATGCTAAGTTGAATGCTGCTTTATCAGAAAACCTAAAACTCAAGCAAAAAACCTAAGATTTTTTTTGTATCAAATGAACATGTAAATGAAGAGGACGCCTTTGTTCTATGGTTGTTGTTATGCATATCTTCAGAATTGATATTCTTTAATTTATCCAGTGATTTGATGCAAATTGAAGAGTTGCATGGTTAGGTCCAAATTGAAGAGATGATTTTGTAAAAATCTTCTAAAATTTTAACCTGAGGAAACCAATCATTCAATACCTTGCAATTTATTAGTAAATAACGATATAATTTTTGTGGCTCTCTAGTTACATTTTGAGAAATCGAGCTCTAAGGTTAACCTAAATTTGGTAAATAGTGTGTAATCTATTAAAAAAATCAATTCCTAAAAAGTTTATATGTAAAAAACATTCTCAAATAAACCTCAAAAAAATAAGTCAAATTGACAATAACCACCAAATTTACTTCTGCAAAAGCTAAAGCAAAGCTTACAATTCTAGTTCAAACATTACTAGTTTAGCACTAATAATATCACTACCATCAAAGCTATCACTTGCATGCCTTTCAGCGGTAATTCTGCAAGCCTCTGAAAAAACCACCTATTTGGAAAGAGAATGAACTAATAGAATCTGTGGATATGTTTCCATAGGAAGAGGAGTTGGTGGGATCTCATCACCATTAAAATTTACTCACTAAATCTAAAGATATTTTTAGGGATCCATTACATGATAAACAAATATCTCTGAGTCAATGAAATAAGCATGACATAGAAAGAGAAATTGATTCGAAGAAATTTGAGGAATAGAAGATGGAAATAAGCATGACACAGAAAGAGAAATTGATTCGAAGAAATTTGAGGAATAGAAACCATCTTCGCCTACCATGAAAAATGACATGACATGAAGGATAAATTGAAGAGGAGCAGTTATATGAGAAATTGAACAAGATTGGTTACATAACCAGGCCACATTTATGAGAACGTAGGGTAGAAACATTTTCATTATACTTCCATATTGTTGTGGTTTACTCTTCCACGTTTAATTATGTATACATTTCAGAATGTAAACAAACACTTATATGTCTTACATGCAGATTCCACATTAATTTTTCAAAATTATAACTCTTAATCGTCATATGTCTAGATAAATAAGGGGCACAGTAATTTTTTAATCATGATTTGGTAAAAGGTTAATTTAAATAGGGTTTAAACACTTGATTTAGATATGCAAGGAAGATATGACTTTCAATTTTAGTCAATGATAAAGTGAAAACACGAGAATATACTTGCATCTTTCAATTCAAACCATCTGATCAAAAATATTGAAGTAGCCAATTGCAATAAAAAACGCCTATCTACGTAATTAATATTTTTTTAAATTATTTAATTTTTTTATTTATGCATTTGTTGCCACCCACACAAATTCTTTTCAAAAGCGTAGCGACGCAATGAACCTAGGCTTTTCAATGATCTATTCTATTTGGGATTGGATTTGAGGTTGGGATTTCGGCATACCACTATGGATCGGAATATCATTTGGTGGCCTTGTTAGATAGATCTGCAAGCCAAAAAAACCCAACCCCAACATGATCCAGTCTTTGCCTTGCTGCTTCTGCATTCCGAGATTTGAGGCATCACCAATATGGCTGTAGTTTTTTTCAATTTTGTACTTATTCCATATATTTAAAAAATACGATGATTACTTACAGCTTTTGTGGAAATAATTTTAAGCTTGGCTTTTTTGGAAAAAGAAAAAAAATTATGATTAAATTATTAAAAAAGGGGTAATATTAATTCTTTTCTAGAATGATCATATATATTTGGGTGATATATTTGATGTCTTTATGTTTGGTGGTTATGAACAAATAAGCCATGAAAAACTAGGGGATTAGTGTGATTTATGTGGTATTAGAAGTGTAAATTTGTGGTGGTTATCATTACCATTTTTGTTTTGTAGCTGTTTTTTTCTTATGGCTAGTGCAAATACGTTTGCGAATTTGGTGTTATCAGCAATTTGGTGTTATCAGGATGGGTAAAAGAGTAGAGAAAGTTCAAGAGAAGAAGGTAGCATATTAGCTTCATAATGAGGTTTTTTAGTTGTAGTCACTCTAATAGAATGCAACACTTTGAGAATCAATTTTAAATTAGAATGATTGAGAAAGTCATGAAGGTTGACAATCTGGAGTCAACCATGGGAAAGTATTTTCAGAATATTGCATGTGAGTTTCAAGAAATTATTAACGTCTCTGATGATTTTGAGGAATTTGAAACCTTGTCTTACTCAAAAAATGAAATTTTGAGGCAACAAATTTGTAAGCGGGAGGAGAAAAATAATCAGCGAGTTATGGATTTTTATTGTTTAATATACTTAAAATAATTGCTTTATAAAGAAGGAGCCACAAGATATAATTCAATTGGTCGAGTTCATGTTGCTAAGTACCTCGCCTATTGGGATGCCATAGGCTCAAATCTCCTCGACACCCTTGGGGTTAGGCCTTCCTACTGTGGCGAGTGGGTAGATCCCTTCAGGTTTATCTACCTAGACTTTCATGTGGATGTAGAGGCCACTCAGCATCTGTGAACCACACTAAAAAGAAAATAAAAATTTATTTATAAAGAAGCAAATCTTCTTTGAGAAGATAACAATAGATCATGGAATCAATATCAAACTCTAAAACAAGATTGTGATGCATTGTCACAATAGTTTATTGAGAAGGATGAGGTCATTCAAAACTTACAAGGCTGTAGAGAAAAACATAAATTCGAAGTCATTCCCCTTTGTAATGATAAGAAGGAGAATACTATTGTTGAGATATCACACTCACCTACTAATGTTGATAATGGTACTTTAGCTTCAACTAACATTAAAAAATACACCAGTCTCGATTCCTTAACAAAATGATATAAGGAAGGAGGACTTGGGAAGAATGGATAGGTAATTTTTTCCCTATTAATCCTATACTGCAGACATCAATATTAGGTCATGGATACAATCTTTCTGCTTCCTCATTACCTACATGTAGCTCAATGGATACTGGAGAGGTGTTGTTTGTTGTCAAAATAATTCAAACTAATATGTTTGAAGATCGTGCTTCTAGTAATTGTGATAAAGAAATCAAAGACATGACTACCAATGTCATTCCAAATGATATTACTACCATACCCAGCTTTGATTTTATAAAGCCAAAACTAGGTCATGACATTGTCCTCAAAACGAATAGAGGAAATCAATAAGGTATCAACAATCTTGGTCACATAATAGCTTTACATTCAAATTATTGCAGAAAATTTGTGAAAGGACGAACCATGGACCAGTGTTGATTATCATGATTGTTGTTGGATTAATGGATGGTCATGGCATCACTTGACTAGATGTTTACAAAATTCATATCATTGTGTTTCAATAGTTGTGTAGTCATATAAAGTTTCTCTTGTTAGTTGATGATTGTTGCTTCCTCTGTTGTTTTTCTTTTTCAAGGGTGTGAGGGGAAAGGGGGGTGTTTGTTGATGACAAAGACTATTGATCCTCATTCCTACTGCAATTGTGTTTCATAGGGGTAGGTGGGGGGTTCGATTATGGAAGATATCATCATCATTTCTTTGTTATTATTATTTCTTGTCTTTGATTAGTATGATGGTGATAGTGTTAAGACAACTTCATGAGTGTTTTTGTATTATGTTTGGCATAAGTTTTCCATATTTACAGTCCTCATTATTTTTGTTTTGGTTGATGGTGTTTCATTTGTTTGAATTTTTCATCCCAGTTCTTTACCACTTCTCTGAAACATATTTCTAGAATTTGATATTATTTTCCTCTATTCCTCTATAACATTTCTATTTTACAGATCAACCAACCTCATTGAGGTTCCATGACTCTCATCTTCACAGTGTTGGTACTTCAACTTTCTGTACTTTGTAGGCCTCTATTATTTCCATTTAGTGTATCGTTGAGGGATTTTCACTTTCAGCTCCATGATTATTTGAGAACTAACATATTTCTATTTTTTCGAGAGGATTTTTTCCTACAGGTTTTTCACACGTTCTCTACTTATGAGAGTTTGTACTCAGTTACCTTATCAAGCCTCACTGTTGGGAACTATTATGGCCTATATTGTACATGCACCATAACAACTTCTTAGGGTGGGATTCATCACTCTGATCCCCGCCCACTCTGTTCTATATGTCCCCCAACTACAGGCTAAGGAGGATACTCCCTATGAAAATGATGTGAAGGAAAACAAGTTGGGAACCAACTTGTTTAGGAGACACAGATGAGTGGCCTAGATACTGTGTAGAATTTAGCAAGACTAAACATTAGATCATATTTTAAAATGAGACCAATGCTTTATGGAGTCACATTTATTTCTTATTACAAATTTAGACCAAGTAACCGAATCGACACCCATTACTTAAAATGATATACTAACCTATATGAGATGAAATTCCTAAGAACTAGGTGTGATGCAAGGATCTATGTTGAACCTCTCCCATAACTATTTCGAGAAATAAACTTCATAGTAGGTTGTGAGATGGAAGCCAACGAGAAGGACGTATTGTCCTCATTAACGATACCTCCTCCTGTGTTCCAACTAGCGTGTGCCTCTGGCATTACAGATACTGTGGCTTTGATGACTACAAGGCCACTATGTTGACCACTAAGAGTGTTTGAATACCTCAAGTTAATTGGAAATGGATTTCCCCAGGAGACTATCAACTAAGTTTATGCTTGGAGGTAAGTTATTAATGCAAACTAAGTCTTAGGATGTTTGTGCAATAATTATGAGTGATTTTATCTTGATTTAAGATAGTTTATGTTATTTAAGTACTTAGTGTCAATTATCTTATAGTGAGAGTACTTAACAATGATGAGATGTCAATCATAAAGAAGATAAGTGCTTAAAGATATAAGTGCAAGCATCAACTATAGATTAGTCCACAAGGTGCTTAACCCATTCTGAAAATAACTTAGAGAAATCTATCCACTTATGAATTAGCCAGAAAGTTATAAGATGCCAATCACAATTACCAAAAATGTTTCCAAACAATATTATGTGTGATCTTATTAGTCATTGCTAATTAAAAGAAACTCAACCAGATTCACAAGGTACCAATATGCCCAAGAGACTTATCACCAAGATGATTTATGATTCAAGTGCTTTTACTAAGTGAGCCTATTAGATATGAAATATGAATTATTATAGCACATAAACACATAATAAAAAGACAATATTAGCCACTTCCACAATATAAATGCTAGGAATAAGTAACAACAAAATATAGAACTATGAAAACACATGTGCACTTCATGTTCCAATAATCCTTTTATGAGAAATAAGTGACTTTTATGAAAACAATAAAAGACTTATGACAACAATAAGTAAATGAGCTTTAGATGTCAACTTCAAAGTGTATATGCTTGCCCAATGTGATAAAGAGAAACCCAACAACCAAATAAACTTAGCCAACTTAAGAATTAGATATGCTAGCCTTCTTGGGATGTATTTTTCGTTGTTATATTATATCGGAAATGTTAATTACAATAGTAAGAAAAGTGCACGAAGAGTGATATTTGAAAGCCATTTTGACCCAAAACTTAGAAAAAATTACTAAAACTGAAAAGTCAACTTTTTAGGCCTTGTAGAGTGTGTTATTCAAAAAATTTTAGAACTGATTTAGTGATTTATGAAAAAAAAATCAGCAATCAAAACCTTAGATCTAGTCTAGATCCTTGATAGCCAAGTGGCAAAAATTTAGAAAAATTCAAAATTTGCAATTTTAACTTATTTTGACCAATTTAAATGTGATTTTAGGGCTTATGATATCATTGTTATAAACTGAAAAATTACAACAATAATACAAAAATGAAAAAATAGGGTTTAGAGAGAAAAGCCTAGTACTTACCCTTGGGATCAAGTTTATCACCAACCATTGGGACCAAGTTACAAATCCATGGGATCAAGTTGATTTCCAAGTGTTGGGATCAAGTTGCCACCTAAAAAATATTTTTTTTTTAGGCCCAAAACCTGCAAAACCACCAAGTATTTAGCCCAAAAATGATCAGAGGTAAATTTAGGGCAGATCAAGGTTAAGGAGGGTCAATGCTAGGCTTAATAGGGGTAGCGTTGACGGCTAAGGAGGCTAGGAGTTCAAGGAAAAGGGAAAGGAAGCAAGAAAATGCCAAGAAAAGGTTGATGCAAGAGTGGGGAAGCCCTAGAGGGATGGAAGGCTAGCAAAAAGGCCCTAAAAGAGTTTCCATGGGACCCCCAAGGACCACAATCTGAGGAAGGAGGGTCGTAATGGTAGGACCAAGCCTTTATGCCTCACAACAAGCCTTAGAAAGGCCTTAAAACCTCACGGAGGGCCTAAGAGGAAGGGATGATGCTAACCCTTTAGAGACCCTAAAGGATGACGCATAGGTTGAAAAAGGTTGAAGAAGGCCAAGGAAGGGAGATGTTGTCCCTAGGAAGGTTGGATATGGTCCCGAGAGGCTTAAAAATGAAACCATTACTTTAGAATTTTGTTTCTCTTCCAGATCTGAATTGTGCTAAAAATTTCTTGATGTCTAGTCGTGAAAAAAATCATAACAAATAGATCTTACCCTCAAGGACCTATACCTAACTCTATTTCAACCTCTTTACTTGATTTCACCTACAAAAAATGAAAATAAAACAACCAAACCCCAAATATATACAAAATATTAAAACCCCAATTAGCAAAAATAATTTACAAAATTATTTTACAAATATACAAATATACAAGGGTTTTGAAAAATACAATTTTGAGAAATACAATTTTTTATGGCTATTTTATTTAATAAATGGCTAAAAATAACACTTTAAAATCCCCATCCACACTATAGACTTACCTAATATTTAATCCACCACATAAATATTCGGGATCGAAGAAAAGTTGTGTCGTGCCCACAGTTCGTGAACTTGGAGACCAAGGAATGAAGTACCTACAAACACTATGTATTTATCTGACGACATTATGTTGATCATATGGCAAATCAAATCACCTAAATTTAGCCAAAGACTATCAATATAATGATTTTACATCCATCTAATGAAAAACAGATCTTAGCATTTATCAGCATAACATAGGAACATGGAACAATTTACCACAAATCAATGAACATGGAACACCTTGAATTGCACCCCAAAGTCTTTATTATGATAGAAAAAATAGTTCTCGGTCAGACAATAGTTTACATGAATGCTTCAACAACATTTTCTTTGCAAGAAATAAGATGGCTAGAGAGTGAAATGACTTCTAATTTATAGCTAAATATTCCATGTGGAAAAATAACGGCTACTTTGCTTGATCCTTGTGAAAATAATTTTGGCCATTGAAAAATACTCAATCATGTTTTAATCTTACCCATTGAATTTTTATTTTTGAGCAATTTTCAAATTTCTCATTTAATTCCATTGTTATTAACTCAAAATTAATTATTTTGAGCTATGTTCCTCAAAACATTGACTTTGACTTAACCACTAAGGTCTAAGGGTCCAATTTTTCTTGAAATATCCAATATTCCCTTGGTGGAGAACCTTCAAAAATTAATTCTTTTAAGACCCACAAATTTTTCCACTTGGAAAATTTAATTTTCTTAATACATTTTAATCCGACTCTAATTAATTAATTTTCTGGCTTGAGATTTAATTATGTTTTCCAAAAAAATTAATTAATTGACACATGAGGAGATATAATGTTTTTTTCCATCCTCTAAGATTTTAAACTTGTTGCCTAAGTATGAGGGACCATGCATTAAAATATATTTTACATAATATTTTTACAATTCATCCCTCAAAGGGGGAATAACCGTTTGTCTTAGACCCTCAAATTACATACTCAATCTGCGACACAATGTGTTCTAGTAGACTAAGTGATTTGTAATAAAATAATTTAGCCAAATAGATTTAATTATTACCAAATCACATTTAAATAAGACTCAACTACAACACTAGGACTCACCTAAGACTTTGAAGAAGAGTTACATCTTAACTTTTAGGTGAGGTTGGAGGGAAAAATTTTGCTAACCATCCATGTTTAGAAACACAAGTGAATCAATGAGATGAAAAAATTCTTAGGATGAAAGTCTCGCCAAAATAATAGGCTTACCTAGGTTGTGAAATACTTTTATTGTATTACTAGAATAATTTACATTACATAGCTTGCAGAATAGGTTCACAATGACACATAAATTGCTGATAGATGATCCAATTCTGTTGAAAACATTTGTACTTCCGCTTCCTTCGAACTTTGACAAAAATTGTGTAACATTTGGCTCCATATGGGAACACATTTCTTCCAAGAAGTAATGTGAGAACCCCAGAATCTTGCATCCAAGAAAACAAAAGTACAACAAATATATATCCATTAAAAATCGAAAACATCATATATACATAATAAATGTCGTTGGAATAGAAAATCTACTCTAACAAAATGAAACATAAAGGAAATAATATAAATGCATGAAATAAAACTATCTAATGCCATGAAACAAAAGGGAGTAGGGTTATAGATACTATACAAAATGAGGCCATATGGAATCATATGTCATCAATGTCAAATGATCTCATGCATTTGTATGTTGATTGGTAGATCAATGGGTTGCTTCTCAGATATCCCCTCCTGAAATTTGACCCTCTTCAATCGATGTAGCTGCTCATCATTGTGCTGCATATCTCTATCAAATTTGAATTTGTTTCTCTTTTTGCTTGGAGGAGGGGATGGGCAACGGAATGAAGAAAAGTGGGAGACTGGTTGAACAAAATCTGACTCAAAATGAGGCAGATGCTCTTGTGGCATAAGTTGTTCATCTTTTTCCACTCTCTTTGGGACTTCCACATGATACCTTCTATCCACTTCTCTGTATAACCTGTCCATGCCACCTATTTCTAGTGGAAGAATGGCATAAGACAGATCCATTTGAATAGAACCACCTAAATCAACTGCAAAATTCGTATAAAGAAGCATTCCCCACACATCTGGTGCATCAATTACTGCTATGTCCATGGTGATGATCCTATATGGGTAATCAACCAATGAGACCTGTACATATTTAACCACACTAAGGACTTCAAATTTCCTATAATCCATGGAAAAAATGTTATCATAAGGTCTAGAGATCCTTAAGTTTAACTGCTCCATAAATTTCTTAGTCATAACATTTGTAGATGCACTAGAGTAAAGCATGAAATTATGGAGAAAATGATCATTTATGTCCAATGTCAAGAATAAAGGTTGATGTTATTCATTAGTCATATAAAATTTTAAATATTTTAATACGATTTTTTCATCTCTAAGGCTGAGTATCAAATATTTCTTATTGTGCAATGCCTAAGGTTTTAAAGAATGAAGACCTTTGTGAAGGGATCTTCAACAACTCTAAGAATTGAACTAACATCTTAATGTTATTGATAAAGGCTTCTCAATCTACCTTTAACCCTAACTTATACCTTTCAGATGGAATTTTTCTATTTTGACTCTGTTCTTTACCTCCCCTTGTGTGGCCTTTATCTTTGCAAGATCTAGAATCTTCTCTTCAGATGGATTTTCACCATATGCCTGAGTAATGTAGTTTTTTTCTTCATTGTAAGTATTGATGGAAAAAAATGAAGATATCATATCGACACATCGACTTTCCTTCGAGTTATATTGACTTAGTTTAGTGTCCAATTGATTTCTACTCTCCTCAAATATTCTTCTAGCAAAGGCACATGTACTCTCTTCATGAAAACTCTCACAAGGTTTGCAGAAAGGAATGGGTTCATCAATGATATTGGAAGACTCAAGTGGTGTAGGAGGCCTTTGATCATTTGGTGGATTTCCTCTCGCCCATGGATTGATGTTGTTACCCCTGTTATTGTTCTTATATCTAGGAGACATACTCTGCATTATGGACCTTTCCATTTGTATTAATTGATTTTACATCTCTCCCATTTGTCTGGAATTTTCGCACTTTATTTCTTCCATTAATAAAGTCAATTCTTTTTTTGTCTCATATTCTTCTTCTTTAACTTATTTTCCGTTAAAATTGATTTGGATTCTTTCAAAACTAGGGGCTTCTGACTTTCCTGAGGCTTTCTTATATTTTTTCAATTCCTTAGTTGTGCTTTGGGAAATAGCTAAAGTGTTAGGATGAGAATGTATTGTCTCATACTACATCTCTACAAGGTAACCCTCAAGATATTGTTCCATAATTGTCTTATCAGAAGGCTTGT
This sequence comes from Pinus taeda, assembly GCA_000404065.3. Classification (NCBI taxonomy): domain Eukaryota; kingdom Viridiplantae; phylum Streptophyta; class Pinopsida; order Pinales; family Pinaceae; genus Pinus; species Pinus taeda. The sequence goes on from APFE031443109.1 coordinate 127,314, forward strand.
AATCTTGAGTCATATCCCTTAATAATTTATTAAATATTTGATTAAATTCTTCAAATGTTTCATTTTCTCTTTTCTTAATAGTGTTGAATTATTTAACCAAATACTTTCCTTCCCTCTTATCTCCATACTTATATTTAAATGCATCAAGAAGGGATCTCAAAGAATCGAAGTTATTGTCAACTTTATGTCGAAACCAATCAAAAGTATCATCTTCTAGAGAAAAAACAAATAATTTCATTCAAACATCCTCGTGATTATATGCAGTAGCATGAGCGAATATTAAGATAAAGAAGTTGAACTTATTTATATGACCTTTAGAATTAATAACATTCTCTTAGAAGAGAGGCAACTTACTAAAATGTGATTCATTCAGAAAATCGTGTGGATATTCCTGAATGTTCGTGAAGTTGAAAGGTCTTTACAAGTCACCCATGATGTCTTCATTTATAGGATGGCTAATGAAAATAAAATGGAGATCAAGGAGAGCTCACTGTCCAAGAAAATTTAAATGATGTGTAGAATGTAATTTGTTTAACCGGCCTGTTATAATCTTTTCAGGGTCGGGAGTAGGTTTAACCAAGCACGAGGAAAACAACCTAAATTTTCAGGTGCTACTGGTGTGAATGAACAAGATGAGAAGATTAGTGAGAAGAAAAAATATAGGGTGATGAGAAGATGAAGAATGATGCAAGAATGGTGCCAAAAAGTGTGGCATTGGTGGGATTAATAAAAATATGAAAGATGATTAGAAGATTATGAGAAATTGTCATAAAATCTAGAAACAAAAAATATTTCCAGGACAACGGCGCTAAAAAATGTTGTCACCCAGATTGCATAGACACTGTGACAACTGCTCAGGGTGGGGGTTGTCACTCTCATCCACATGCACTCTATTCTAGCTATCTCCAAAGAATAGACTATGGGGGATAATCCCTATAAAAATGGCATGAAGGAAATCAGGTTGGGAACCAACTTGTTTGGGTGACATGGATGAGTGTTCAAGCTAATCGGTAGAATTTAACAAGACTAAAGATTAGATTAGATTTTAGATGAGATCGGGGCCTTATGGAGTCACAATTCTTGCTTATAAAAAAGCTAGACCAAGTAATTAGATAGACACCCACTGCTTAATATGATCGACTAATCTAGATGAAATGCAATCCCTAAGAACTAGGTGTGATGCAAGGGTCTTGGTTAATTTTAGATTAAAGGCCTAATCTAAGTTGAACCTCTCCCTTAATTGTTTTGAGAAATAGTCTTAAGAGAAGGTTGTTAGATGGAAGTCAACGGGAAGTAGGCAATGACCTAATTAACGATAACTCCCCCTGTGTTCCAACCACCCAGTGCCTTTTGCACTGTAGAGATTGTTGCTCTGATGACTGCAAGGTCACTGTGTTAACCACTAAGAAGGGTTGAATCCCTCAAGCTAATTGGAAAAGGGTTTCCCTAGGAGTCTATCAACCAAGATTATGCTTGGATGTAAGTTATTAATGAAAGTTAATTCTTAGGATTCTTTTGAAATGATTATGAATGAAATTATCTTGAGTTAAGATTAGTTCATGTTATCTAAGTACTTAATTTGAACTAACTTATAGTAAGAGTACTTAACGATGATGAGATAACAATCTTAAACAAGACAAGTGCTTAAATATAAAATTGAAAGCTTCAACTATAAATTAATCCACAAGGTGCTTAACCAATTATTGACAATAATTTAGAGAAATTTGTCCACTTATCAACTAGCCACAAGGTTATAATATTCCAATCACAATTACCAAAGATGTTTCCAAACAAGATTATGTGTGATCTTATTACTCAATGCCAATTATTAATGAGAAACTCAACCAAAGTCACAAGATACCAATATTCCCAATAGAATTATCACCAAGATGATTTATGATTCAATTACTTTTAGTGATTGAGCCTATTAGATGTGAAATATGAATTCTTATAGCACATAAATTCACAAGAAAAACACAATGTTAGCCACTTCTGCAATGTAAATGCTAGGAAAAAGAACCAACAAAATACAAATGTATGAAAACACTTATGCACTTTATGTTCCAATGATCATTTTATGAGAAATAAGTGACTTTTATGATAGCACTAAAAGACTTATGAAAACTGCAAGTAAATTAGCTTTAGATGCCAACTTCAAAGTGTATATTCTTTCCCAATGTCATAAAGAGAAACCCAAGTACCAAATAAACTTGGAAAACTTAAGAATTAGATGTATTAGCCTTATGATGTATTTTTCCACTATTATAATAGATATGAAATATTAATTATAGCAGTAAGAAAAGTGCTCGAACAGTGACTCATTGAGCTATTAATGCCAAATTCGACTCAAAACTTAGAAAATTTACCAAAACTGAAAAATCAAGTTTTTAGGCCTTTTAGAGTGTGTTATTTAGAAAATTCTAGAATTGATTCAGTGATTTATGAAGAAAATTCCAGCAATCAAAACCTTAGATATAGGCTACATGCTTGATGTCCAAGTGGCCAAAATTTAGGAAAATTCAATTTTTTCAATTTTAACTTATTTTGACCAATTTAAATGTGATTGTAGGGCTTATGATATCACTGTTATAAACTAAAAATTACAATAGTACTAAAACATGGAAAAATTATGGTTTAGAGAGAAAACTGTGGGCCTAACGCCTTGAAGATCCCTCGGTCAAAATTTACTGAAACATTGGGATGAAGTTGCCACCTAAAAAATAGATTTTATTGAGGCCCAAAATATAAAAAACCACCAAGTATTTAGTCCAGAAAATATTAAAGTGAATTTAGGGCAGATTAAGGCTAAGGAGGTCCAACGCTAGGCCTAATAGGGTTAGTGTTGAGGGCGAAGAGATGAGAAAAATGGAAAGGAAGGCAAAAGAGGCCAAAAAAAGGATGATGCAGGAGAGAGGAAGCCCTAGAGGGTTGGACAACTAGGGAAAATGCCCAAAAAGGGTTGTTGTGGGCCCCATATGGGTGAGGCCTAAGAAAGGAGGGTCATAGGCGGAGGCCCCTAGGCATCACGACCAAGCCAAAAAAGGCCTTAAAACCTTGATGCAGGGCCTAAGAGGGAGGGTTGAGGCCCTAATGGGATGACATTGGTCCTTTGGAGGCAGTTGAAGATGATGCAGAGACCAAAAAAGGTTGAGGAAGGCAAAGGAAGGGACACAATAACCCTAGGAGGGCTGGGTCGAGGCTTAGGAGGCCTAAAAAATGAAACCCTTGCTTCAAAAATATTTTTCTCTTCCAGATATGAATTTTGCTACAAATTTCTTGATGGTTGGCCCTGCAAAAATTTCTAGAGACTACATATTACCCTCAAGGGCCTATATCTAGCTCTATTTCAGCCTCTTCTCTTGATTTCACCTAGAAAAAATAAAAATAAAACAACAAAACCCCAATTATATACAAAATCCTAAAATCTTGGAAAATAATTTATGAGAAATAGTTTTTTTATGACTATTTTCTTTGATAAATAGCTAAAAATAACACTTTAGAAACCGCGTGCACACTATAGCCTTAGTGAAGATTTAATCCACCACATAAATATTCAGGATCCAAGCAAAGTTGGTTCATGCCCATAATTAGTGAACTTGGAGACCAAGGATTGAAGTACATGACAGCACTATGCATTTATCTCAAGACAACGTGTTAATCATATGGGGAATTAGATCACCTAAGATTAGTCTAAAATATCAATAAAATGATTTTATTTCCATCTAATGGAAAACAGATCTTACCATTTTTCAACACGACATAGTAAAGCCCATAGTCAATACATACCACAAATCAATTAATGTGGAACACCTTGAATTTCACCCCAGAGTCTTTATTATAATAGAAAAATAGTTCCCAGTGGGACAATAGTTTACATGAATTCTTCACCGACAATTTCTTAGCCAAAAATTAGATGGCTAGAGACTTAAATGACTCTCTAATTTATGGATAAATCCTCCAAGTGAAAAAATAACAACTAGTTTGCTTGATCCATGTCAAAATAATCTCAGCCGTCGAAAAGTACTTGATAATATTTTAATCTTAGCCATTCAATTTTTATTTTTAAGAAATTTTCTAATTTCTCATTTAATTCCATTTTTATTAGTTCAAAATTAATTATTTTGAACTAATTTTCTAAAACAAATGACTTTGACATAACCACCAAGGTCCAAGGGTCCAATTTTTCTTGAAATATCCAATATTCCCTTGGTGGAGGACCTTCAAAAATTATTTCCTTTCAGACCCACGAATTTTTCCACTTTGAGAATTTATTTTTCCTAAGAAATTTTAATTTGACTCTAATTAATTAATTTTATGGCTTAGGATTCAATTATTTGCGCTACAAAAATTAATTAATTGACACATAAGGAGATTTAATGTTTTTATCCACCCTTTAATATTTTAACCATGGTGTCTAATATGAGGGACCATGCATTAAAATATTTTTTACATAATATTTTTACAATTCAACCCTTAGAGGGGGATACCCGTTCGGCTTGGACCCTTAAATGACATACCCAATTTGTGGCATAATATGATCTAGTAGACCAAGTGATTTATAATCAAACAATTTAGCCAAATAGCTTAAATTATTCCAAAATCACTTGTACATAACCCTCGACTACAACACCAAGATGCACCTAAGACTTTGACGAAGAATTACACCCTAGATTTGGGGTCAGGTTGGAGGGAAAAACTTTTTTGACCATCCGTGGTTAGAAATGCAAATGAATCAGTGAGACAAAAAAAATCCTAGGATGAAACTCTCACCAAAAAAATAGGCTTACCTAGGTCGTTACATACTTTCATGGTCTTCTTAGAATCATTCACATTACAAAACTTGCAAAATGGGTTCACAATGAAACATAAACTATAGATAGATGATTTGATACAGTTGAAAAAAATTGTACTTTCACTTCCTTGGAAATTTGACAAAAAATGTGCAACAAGACCCAATTTTTTCTTTATGTTTACTTCCTATGTTTTGCTTAAGGGTGAGAATTAGAGTTGGTACTTTCCAATGCCTCCTTTCTTGATGAGTTAGCTATAGTGAGTTGCATGCTCATAAAATTATTTATATATGCTCAGTTCTCATAGTTATGTTAGCCGACATTGGGCCTCCTTCAATGGAGGTCTTCTATGTATCTTTATATTGTTAGTAATAATAAGCTCTTACAATAGATCTTCCCATAGAAGAAGCAAAGATGACAATGTTTGAATCATTTCTTGGAATACTCCATATACAATAAAATTCAATTACATGTGTAATACTTTTAAAGAGTGCCTTAATCCTAATATTAAATCCAACATTATATCAAAATTTGTATTACGAAGTTGTTGAATAAATCTTTCTACAAATATCTCGAGTGAAATAATTATTATGTTATGTTGAACATTTGTCATTGGATTTTTACCTATGATGAAAGATTTTATGTAAACATTATACCTTTTGTAAAAATTATATAGTATATAACCAATGTGATAGGTCCTTCCATCAAGGAAAGATGATAATGTTCCAATCTTTGCTTTAAATACACCATGAAAAATAGAGTTCAATAGCATGTATAAAGTGTTTAAAGAGTTTTTTATTAGTCTCTTCAGAGGCGGGACTCTAGCAATACCTATTAGCTATTATTAACTTACCATTAATTAGCTACTATTGGTTTACCATTCACCAATTTAACATCAAAAATTAAATATTTATTTTTCAATGCTACTAAAAAAAATATTTTGCAAATATTTGATTGGACCATAACTTGAAGGTCTTATTTTAGAAGACAATTCCATGTAATAATTGTCTCACATGTTTTATCCCATAATTTATGAATTTTTAGATATTTGTGGAGCATTTTTTTTGTTAATCCATGAAAATAACTCATACTTAAGTAAATAACATATTACCAACAATTACTTCCCACCTTAATTTAAGCGAGTCTTTGCATAAAATAAAATATATAAATAAGATGCAAATAAATATATTTACTGGTACTTACTTGTCACTAGTTTTTATGTTTTTTTGGGCACTTATGTAGGAGTAACCCACGAAATTTAATGCAAGTCCTTGTGCCAAAACTATAGAATTGAATTTTCCTATTGACAACTATTAATTTAGCATTGACCAATATCAATTATAAATTTTAATGTCTATTTTACCAAACATAATTTCTACCTCTAATAATAAAACTACCTAACTTACAACATCATGTCAAAATTTATATTACAAAATTATTGAATAAAAACTTGAACCATTATTATATTATATTAAACATTTATCATATATAGAATCATGTCAAAATTTATATTAGATAATTATTGAGTAAAAATTTGAACAATTATTATATTATATTAAACATTTATCGTATAATTTTTTATATGAAGCATATGTTTTATCAAAACACTTGGAAAATAGGCAATTTATTTACTAGGTTTACAATTAGAGTGATATTAATGTTAGGTTGCCTCTCTTGGAAAGACCGTAGGTGGGAGCCTTTTGAAATATTCTACGTCCTCGTCTTTTGAGGTTAAGATTGATGGTTGTCACCATGATGTTATATGGCTATTCATTTTTTCAAAACACTAATAGTTTGTGTTTAACTAGAATGATATTATTGTTAGCGTTATTTTTTGAATTTATATAGTGAAAGAGGTTATCATGTAAATGGCATAAATTGTGTTTCTATTAATTCTATGTAATGTTTTTTAGGTGCTCATAAAGACAACAAAAAAATCTTAAAGTGTTTAATGTTTTTAAATATTACATTTTCTTATAAGATTTCCTATAGAGAATCTTCTTTCACAAATGGCAATGCTATTTTCTCTCATCAGTTTTAAATAATATTCAAATTACTTAAATTCTTCTCCTTTTGTTTCCATGTTCCAATCACGCTTTCTCTGAAATATAGATACAATATAGACTAATAATTATTAGTGAGTCTAAATATCAATTTTTCATGTAAATGCTCCCACCATCATTTTCTTTCAAATCCTCTTTCATTCTCTTATTCAAAGCAAAAATAAAGATTAAATAATTTTGTCCCATTGAAAATAGTATAATCTATGGAACAATTGTTTATACCATCAATCAAACTTTATAGTTTTAGTATTAACTTATGTACGTGTAATGTATTGATATTATCAACCAGTGTTCATCAATCTTTACTCAATAATTTATAAATATTTTAAAAAAATATTATAGGTATTAAGTTTTTTTATAATTATTAATTAAATTTAAATATGAAATCCTGAAATATTATCACTAAAAATATGAATAAACATTATTTTGATTTTATAATTATTTTTTATATTTTATGTATATTTTACATAATTATATATAAAATATTTTTATTTATAATTATATGTTTTAATTTAAATATTAATTAAATTTATTAACCAATTATTTCCATTTACGACTATTATTTAAATTTCATATACATTTCACATAATTATATATATAAAATATTTTGTTTATTAATATATGTTTTTGATTTAAATATTAAAAAAGAACCTATGGAGGGATCATTTAATTTTCTTTGTTTTTTTTCTTACATATATCTTTTTTGACATTTAAAAAATATCGACAAACTTTTTTACATGTATGTTATACTTGCTTAAAAATATCGACAAACTTTCTTACATGTATGCATAGTGCTTCTAGGTTCAATAAACATAATTTATGAGATAAATATTATGTTTATGAATATGAATTGTCAATGTTATTTTTCTTTTCAAATATAATGTCTATTATGATTTTTTTTGCAAAAAAAATTGTTTCTAATTTTGTTAATTAAAAAATTTATAATATAATAAAATGTATTGAATCACATTATTATTTATTTATCATTTTTATTACTTTTTATTTTTTATTATTTGAGGAATAGAGATAACATTATTTTTTATTACTATTTTGTTTAACACGTAGCTACAACATCTTCACCTCTACTCACAACAAACACTTACTTCAAAGTTTTGGTTTCTTGAAGACATATGAAACATGTTGAAAACTTGCTCAAACATATATTGCAAGATCTTTTACTAAAAAGTTCAATAAGTATACCTAATTACATCCATAGTTGACCACATAATTAGTCATGATCAACCCTAGTCACCCAAAGACTACCATGGTCAACCCTTTTCAACCATCATTAATCATCATCAACCATCATAAATAATCAACCCTCGTAATTTGACCATCATCAACTATTTATATTCTCTCAAATAAATAAATCATTACTTTAATACATGAGATTTCCAACTAAATAAATCCCCAAAGATGGTATCGCATTGTTATAAAAACTAAATCCCAACAAAATCTAGATAAAAACTCATAAATTGATATAAGAAAAAAAAACCACAAAGGAGGTGTATGTGAACAGATCGGTGGTAAAGTGATTCTAATAAGGATGCTAAAAGAAAATTTCTGACTATAATTACATCAACAACATGATTCATGTAAACAAAACTAAACTTAAAAAAAAAATCACATTATCACAGACTTTTGGAAATGAGGGGGAAAGATGAAAAAAAAATAAAAATTATTGCATCATATTAACTTGTCAAATTCACAATAAAAACCAAAAACATTAAAAAGCCATAAAGGACGCTATTGGATTAGTGTCCCTTTGACACACTCACATCAAAGCCCCATTCAGAAACTCACAAGATAAGTTACGTTTTGTATTTTATTTAAAAAACGAAATCAAATTAACATCCGAAAATAATGAACATTCCCGCAACGTTCCAGGATTAAAATGAAAGAGAATTAATGTAGTGTTGTAATTCACTGCAGTCAACGCATGTTGAAGATGACGCCATTATAACAATGAAGCACGGTTGACCACGAAATAAGAGTCCAGGCGATACTCAGGAGTCAGTAAAAAAATCCACAAAAGCTGAATTCTAAAATGATAAATTTAATCCATTATTCAATTGGTCATAGTGTCATAGTGGCGAGTAGGGACGAGAGAATTCCAACAATCTCTCCACGGACAGGAGAGGTGAATAACTGGGGAAGTCGATACTCATTATTTTCCATTTGAGTGGGGCGGCTCAAAACACTGAGGACTGATCACCGATTTGATCTTTACCTTCGTTGGACAAAACTCAGTCAGGACCTGCCTTGGTACATATACGCCTCATGTATATCTAACTGATTCGCGCGGTCCATGCTGGGAAGGTCGATCTTGTATATAGATTAACGCCGTAAAGTAAAGAAAATAATAAAATAAAATGCCAAGAGCTTTACAGATAGAACGCATGAAAAAATGCAACATTGCTGGTACGGAACAACGTGGGTTACATTAATATTCTAAACCCTTTTTAATTAGGGAATATTGACTACATTGTATAATAAAATATTGACAACGATATCCGCGTGAATCTTGGTTGATGACGTCAACCGCAATACTCGCAATATGGAGTTCGAAACATGGTAGCATATAGAGCGACACAGAAAGAACTAGTGCAATGAGGACATCGTTCGATATTATATTTGAATTATCCATTTCCGTTCAAAAATTATCAATTTCAACATTAAAAAAAAAAAATCTAATAATTTTTTCTGGTATCTATATTTAAATATATGATAAATTACATTGGTTGGTTCGAAATAGATAGGTTAAAAAATTTTCTATGTAATTTCTATCAAAAAAACTTTACTTACCAAAAAAACTAAATACAGAAATTTATCAAAAAGCAGCCTACTCTCTTAGTAGGTCAATTTGGTTTGACTTATCCCCAAAATGGACATGTGCCCATAAGAAGGCAGTACACAACATTAAAGCCAAGGTAAAAACTTTGCCTATTTTATATGTTGTTGATGATCTTGTATTTAAGATTGTAGAATCAGATGCAAGCAATATTGGTTGGGGAGGGATCTTGAAGCATAAAGTTGGAGATGCCGAACAAATTGTCCAACTTGCATCAGGAGTATGGAATCTAGCAGAGCAGAATTACTCCACAATAGAGAAAGAAGTCAAAGAAGCTTGGAACTGCATCAATAAGTTTGAGGTATATCTTATCAATAAACCTTTTTTTGCTAAGAACTCATGCATCAGCTTTGCAGAAGGTATTAACAAAAGATATTATGAAAGATGGAGAAGCAAAGTTTGCCAAATGGCAAGCACTTTTTGCCAACTTTGACTTCCATGTTGAGCATATAAAAGGTAAAGACAACAATCTCCCTGATTTTCTCAGTAGAGAATATCTTGAGTCACAAGAACATGTCATGATGATAATCACTGAGTGGGACCAGAATCAAAGACGAGAAGTCTTAAGAACCATCCCCGACAATCAAGACTAGGAAGAATATAAAAGAAATTGGAAACCCACATGGCAGCTCAGAAATACAAAGGTATTGGATACCAAAGATAATTGAAGAGACACAACAAGTAGCAAACTTGTGATAGAAGCCCCTCCTTAAAATTTGTATCAGAGCCAATAACTTCTGGTTCAGAAGGTCGATATTCTAAAATCTTATACTCATAAAGAATGGATTCATTTCAGAAATCTGTTTCTTTCCGTGAATTAGAAGAGAGAGAATCTAAGGCTGAAGAAAATCCTTTAAGAGATATGTTTGCTTCAAGTTCCAGTCGTGTCTTAAACAACACTGAACTTGAGTATGAAGAACCTCAGCCATTTTCCCGTTGGGAATTACCTGTCATAGCTCCCTTGGAAGTATATAATGATATTTCTGTATTTCATTTAAAAGCTGCCACTAGGATAAGTATAAAAGAAACTGTGAGTCAAATACAAGAAAACTCTGATAATATCCAGACCATTTCTCTGTTAAATCCTAAAGAGTTATAGGCAGAGGCCAAAAAACTAAAAAAAAAAAAAATTTGCATTTAGCATGCATAAGAGTAGGATTCAACCCTTTGACACACCAAGGGTTAAATACTTATGTGTTAGCTACTGTTCGAGATCTAACACGTATATAGATTCCTTAATTGGTGGAGTTGTTGCCCCACTATCTCATGGCCCAATCTATTTTGATTGTTTTCCAAATTTCTCTATCTATACATTCGATGAAACCATTGACCAGACCTATAGCTCTAGATCCAAACCACTAGTTTCGATATGCATTGTCATGCGGAAAGAGTTAATTTTGCGGACAAAACCAACCTCCCTAGAAGCTTAAGGCTTTCTAGTGACAAACAAGACAATTAAGAACAATCCTTCTCTAAATATGCATTTACCATATAAGAAATCAAGTGGTTTAGATCCTACCTGTAGTCCAACGCTGTTGTAGTAGTCCAGCCTCGTCGATCCGGATGAGCTCCTCCTTCTCTTCGAAACCTGCATTCACTAACAATCAAACGATTAAATAGCACCTGAATATCTCATAAAATAAAACATATTCAACATACAGACCAAGGAGTATATGAAACAACTCATTAATAACAAATTGTTGAGAAGAATGGACTAATTTGTATTAATAGGAAACAAAAGAAACCATTACAACCTGAGCCTTGGTGTTGTGCAAGTTCCTCCCAGGGTCTAGCAAGAGTTTTCCTTTACTTTGATAAGCTCACCCACTTCCAAATGAAACAAGAAAGGATGGGAATCTCTCCTCACAAGCTTCTACAAGGAAGTCCTAATTCTAGCAGCATCTACCCTTTGGAATGTTCAGCTTTCCACCTCCCTCCTTTGGCCCAATGCCTGTATTTATAGTGCTCTAGAGGAAGTTAATCAGGTCCACCATCAATGGGATAAGCCCCTCTTTGGATGGGAGCTCCTCTCTTGATGGGATAAGTTCCTCTTTCATAGGGATGCATGAACCATCTGGAGGCGCTCAATACACGTCAAACACTCTTCTAGAAGGCTCTAGAAGTGACGACAAGTAACTTTTTTAAGATGAAACTCGCGCCTTTTGACCTTTACAGGGGTACGCACCCATCCTTTGGCTTACAGAGCGTACAAGTACGCAGGTACAATGAGTTTGGGATGCGTACACGCAGGCAAGGTAGAGAGAACCTGCGTACCCAGAGATAAACATGTTTTAGTGACTTTCTCTCTTTTTTAAAGCTTGACATGAAGAGCAGAGGTATTAGGCTTGACAAGGAGGATAATATGACTATTGATGGAGCCATATTAACTGCAGATAGTCATGGTGACAAATTTCAGTGTAACACATCTGTAAGAGGTGGCAACATTATTTGCGTTGAATTGAGTGAACAATTCAGTGTCATAATTTGGCTGTGAGGTTTGACAAGAAATTGCCAATATGCCTCCCACTCGGTCTTTGATAATTTCATGATTGCCTCTCTTTGGATTTTCATCTTTGCTTTCTAGTTTTTATCCAAGTCTTTCATATCTGGAAGTGACTTTGGCTCACCTTCTTTTATCAAGTTGGTAGTGTGCAAGGTATGATTGACTACCTTTATTATATTTTTTTCCACTCCTGCTCCTCTTGCTACATCCAATTCTGCCTGCTTAATTCATGCATCCTAATTTGTGAATAATATGTCTTTGTGTGTTTCTTAAATCTTTGGCATATTAGCGCTTCTTCCTTCTTCAGATTCTTACCATTCAATATAGTCAAAGATCTTAGTATTTAAGTAATTAAACTTAATTCTATGATCAATTGCCTTATCTGTTAATTGATCACTAGTATTCAAATAAGGGGTGATATGGGACATTTTTTGGCAGAATAGATCTTGTTGGTTTGACAGAATGGAGTTTAGCTTCAATGCCTCTTTGATTAACTCATCAATAGTGGGGACACATTTATATTTCACCATAGTCTCTTGCAACTCTTGGATTTGCATATTATTTGCTGAGATATCTGCTTCGTGGCTTATCTTAAGTACTTGCATACTTTGCTGCAATTGGACTATCTGTTCTGTGGCTTGCTTGTTCACATTTGTTTTCTTGATTTCCAGTTGTTGTTCAAGCTATGTTATCCTTTCTTCTCTTTCTCTCAACAAAATCGATACTTCATTGGCCTTATCAACGGTGGCAATAGCATATGCCCCTACAAATTGTGACAACTTGGTTAAATTTTTAGTTGGATTTGAAGGAATATCCTTCCAGACTATATCCATTGGTTCATTCCCTGGTGGGATTTTAGGTGTTTCCACTCTCCTTCTCTTCCTTTGTATTCTTACTATATCCTTATGCAGTGGGCTATATAATACATCTAAAGGAGGTATTTCTATAACCTTTAGGATAATCTGAGATGTCAGAAATGTAGGTATGATTTCTACATTTTGTGAATTTGTCCCTTGTTAGTTCATTGGATCAGATTTTGAAACTTTATGGGCTTGTTGTGGAGTATGGTATCTTGTATTTGCTTGGACATTTGTTTCTTTGGTAGTATCTTGGAGTTTTTTTATTAAACTAGTCTCATTCATGCTCCATATTGTTGCTTTCGCCTTTGGGAACGGTATCCTGAGTTAGGTCACTTTTGACCTATTTTTCGGCCAATTTTTTGCTAGATTTTGCCTTAGCCTCTATTTCCTATGTCTTCCCTATGTTTTAGTCTGCGTTCACCTGAGATTATATTCAAGAATTTGGTCCCTCACTGTTAAATATTACATTGGGCATAGGTTTGTGATCAATTCTTAACAAATCCAGTGGGATTGTTTCAAATCTCTGATTTCGAAATTCCTGAAACCTTTTGAAGTCATGAGGATTCAAATAAACCTTTGCCCAATTGAATTCTTCTTCAAATGACTAAGTTGATTGTAATAAATCTTCAAATTCATGATCTTCATAGACAAAGGGTTTGACCTTTACTGACGTAGTAACATTTTGTGTTATTTTCTCTGGGTCAAATTGCCTCTTTGGCAGAGTAGCCAACCTGAGGCTCTTTACGTTCTGTAATTCTTTGTTTGCATGGTTGAAGTTTGCTAATGAAAAAGCACCACACCAGATGGGAAAGGGTGACCATAGTGATTTTTTGCTATCTTTCAAATTCTTGGTTAAACCTTTTCCAATAATTCGGTGAGTTATTTCTCTGGCTAACAGCTTGTTGGGGACATACAAAGGAAGTACATGTGGTTCTACTGTAAACTATGATATAGGTGAACCATTGCTCAACAAAGTGCTTGCCTACTACAAGAAGTTCTATTTTGGCTTCCTTAGAAAATTTCGGGGCCTTTTTATCAAAAATCATTTGATATAATTTTAGGATAACACCATGGCATATCTTGTAAAAATGGGGTATAAAATGGGATTCCCACATTTGTTTGTGACTGAGATGGATGGGCTATGGGTCTTGCAAGGTCCATTTGCAACCCATAATTGGAAACTTAGTATAGAAACACATAGAGTCCATGATATAAGCACTCATATAAAATGGAGGAAAGATTTTTGAGGAGGTGGATCTCTTTTCATGATATTCAAAAATAGCCGTAGCTAAGTTGTCAAATAGGATAGTAGCCCAATTAATTATATGAGAATTGATACATGCATCGATTAAAGGGATCCATTCTATAGAGAACATAGTATTATTAGGCATTCCATACAATCTACATAACATGGAGGTTATAGTTATGGGGATTTTCTAAAGAAGCTATGAGTTACATACCTGTCTTGTCATAGTTGAATTTGTTTTCTAGGACTCTCCAACGCTGAATCATATTAAAGGGTTCTTCATTCTCTTTCACAAACTTTGCCAGGAATGATCTATCATATATATCCCGAGGGTCGGGAAGATGATGCATTTGTTTCAAATCTTCGGCTTTAAATGATCCCATCAGCTCCATATTTGAATTCTTGAATTGTTTGTCTTCAATATTAACATTCTCCACTACCCATCTAACCATATCTATGTATGGTAGTATCTTGGATCTTTCTCCTATTCTATGAAGAAAAGAGCAAGCAACGTCTCTGAATTGAGCTGTCAAAGGTAGTATTGAATCTAATGTTTCCTTGGCAACAATAACATCAGGCTTCTCATTTTCAAGTCTATTGTAGATAACTTCCCACACCATTGCTCCTCCACCAACACTACAAACCATATCATAAAATATGGGCGGCATCTCTGCAACCTCAGATTCTAAAACACTCTGTTGCTTTTGTTTCTGGATTACTTTCCGTAAGGATATGTCTTTTGAAGCTTTCCTGAAATGAAAGAGAGAGATATCAACATAAATAGTACAGAGCAATTAAGGTTGAAGATCTCTTTGAAATGACTTGAATCATGGGAAGATTTGAATGCAATCTCTATATTAACTAGCCATGATTTGAAAATATTAACTTCTCTCCTCGAGCTGCTAAACAATAATTCTCTGTCAACCCACTTGATATTTCATTAAAAACTCAATAAATTCCCACACTTTACGTCTAATGTTCCGCATCGCTACTTTCAAATGTTGCAACATAGCATTGTTCGTAGATAATGCAAAATGCGATTGTGAAACATCGCAATATCACATTTCATAATTTGTAAGGGATAGTGCAGTGGCATGCCTTGTCAAATTGCGACTTGCAAAGTGCGATTGCATATTCTTAGAGTGTCATGAGCAAAAAATTGCAGTGGAGACTTTATTTAATGATCATATATGAAAATAAACGTTTTCAGCTAAGTATTATACAATAGTGCAATTAACACATAAAAAAAAGAAAGTACTCCATATATAATTCAAGAAACGAAATGTTATCACTAATTTAATAAAACAAAACTGATCATACAAGATAAAAGTACCATGTGTGTGAGGTTCTACTCATTTGACTAGTGACATAAATCAAATCCTTTCTTCAATCAAATTATTCTCCAAGCATACAGAAGTGCATCAACAATAGAAAATAGTTTGATAAACAAAAGTAATGACCATGTTCCATAATTTCATCAAGGCATCTACCAAATTAAAAAAGTGCATTCTTTGCAAATGTTTTTTGATAAAATCGTGGACCCTTCTCTAAATGTAATAGAAGGGTATAAATACTATCTAACTAAAGTTTAAAAATAGATTATACAAAATATTTGAGGAAGTTTCAAACAACGTTCCTCTTAACTAGTAACTAACTCTAAAAATAAAATCGATTCGAGGTTATGAAAATGTCTTGTTGTCTGCTAGCTTTTCCTTGAGGTTGCATATGTCAGACATTGGTTTACTTGAGGAGGTGCTTCGAATTGCATTCTGACCTGTCCTGCAAAAATGGCATCTATAAAAGGTGGCATAATTCTTTGTGTTAAATTGAGTGAACAATTCAGTGTCATAATTTGGCTGTGAGGTTTGACAAGAAATTGCCAATATGCCTCCTAGTCAGTCCTTGATAATTTCTTGATTTCCTCTCTTTGGATTTTCATCTTTGATTTCCAGTTTTTATCCAAGTCTTTCATGTCTGGCAGTGACTTTGGATCACCTTCTTTTATCAAGTTGGTAGTGTGCAAGGTATGATTATTTTCCTTTATTATATTCTTTGCCTCTCCTACTACTCTTGCTACTACCAATTTTGCCTACTTAATTCATGCATCCCAATTTGTGAATAATATGTCTTTGTGTGTTTCTTCAATCTTTGGGATATTAACGCTTCTTCCTTCTTCAGATTCTTGCTATTCATTTAGTCAGAGATCTTAGTATTTAAGTCAGTGAACTCAGTTCTCTGATCAATTGCCTTATCTGTTAATTGATCACTGGTATTCAAATAAGGGGTGATATGGGAGATTTTATGGAAGAATAGATCTTGATGTTTTGACAGAATGGAGTTTAGCTCTAATGCCTCTTTGATGAACTCATCAATAGTGGGGAAATATTTATATTTTTCCATAGTCTCTTGCAACTCTTGGATTTGCATATTCTTTGCTGAGATATCTGCTTCGTGGCTTATCTTAAGTACTTCCATACTTTGCTACAATTGGACTATTTGTTATATGGCTTGCTTTTTCACATTTGTTTTCTCAATATCCAGCTGTTGTTTAAGATATGCTATCCTTTCTTATATTTCTCTCAATGAAACAAATACTTCAATGGCCTTACCAATGGTGGTAGTAGCATATGCCCCTGCAAATTGTGACAACCTGGTTAAATTTTCATTTGGATTTGAAGGAATATCCTTCCAGACTATATCCATTGGTTCATTTCCTAATGGGATTTTAGGTGTTTCCACACTCCTTCTCTTCCTCTGTATTCTTAATACAACCTTATGAAGTGGGCTGTAGAATACATCTAAAGGAGGTATTTTTGTAACTATTAGGATAATCTCAGATATCATAAATGTAGGTATGATTTCTGCATTCTGTGAATTTGTCCCTTGTTCATTTATTGGCTCAGAATTTGAAACTTTTTGGGCTTGCAGTGGAGTATGGTATCCTGTAGTTTCTTGGAGTTTTTTATTAAAATGGTCCCATTCCTGCTTCATATTACTGCTTTTGCCTTTGGGACGGTATCCTGAGTTAGGTCACTTTTGACTTGTTTCTTGGCTGATTTTTTGCCAAATTCTGCTATAGCCTCTGTTTTATGTGTCTTCCCTGTGTTCCAGTCTGCATTCACTTGAGATTCTGTTCGAGAATTTGGTCCCTTGTTGTTAATGGTCACACTGGGCATAGGTTTGCCATCATTTCTTAACAAATCCAATGGGATTGTTTCAAACCTCTGATTTCTAAATTCCTGAAACCTTTTGAAGTTGTCAAGATTCAAATTCACCTTTGCCTAATTGACTTCTTATTCAAATGACCCAATTGATTGCAATAAATATTCTAATTCATGATCTTCATGGATAAAGGTTTTGACCTTTACTGACATAGTAAAGTTTTGTGCTACTTTCTCTGGGTCAAATTGCCTCTTTGGCAGAGTAGCCATCCTGAGCCTCTCTATGTTTTGTAATTCTTTGTTTGCATCATTGAAGTTCGCCAATGAAAAAGCACCACACTAGATGGGAAAGGGTGGCCATAGTTATTTTTTTCTATCTTTCAAAGTCTTGGTCAAGCCTTTTCCAACAGTTTGGTGAGCTATTTCTCTGGCTAACAGCTTGTTAGGGACATACAAAGGAAGTACATGTGGTTTTGCTGTACTGCCATAAACTCTGATATATGTGAACCATTGCTCAACAAAATCCTTTCCTACTACAAGAAGGTCTATAGCGGCTTCCTTAGAAAATCTCAGGGCCTTCTTATCAAAAACCATTTGATGTAATGGTAGGATAACACCATGGCATATCTTGTAAAAATGGGGTTTAAAATGGGATTCCCACATTTTTTGTGACTGATATGGATGCGGTATGGGTCTTGCAAGGTCCATTTCCAACCCACAATTGGAAACTTAGTACAGAACCAAATAGAGTCCATGATATAAGCACTCATATAAAATGGAGGAAAGATTTTTGTGGAGGTGGATCTCTTTTGACAATATTCAGAAATAGCCATACTTAAGTTGTTGGATAGGATAGTAGCCCAATTCATTATATGAGAATTAATACATGCATCGATTAAAGGGACCCATGGTATTATTAGGCATTCCATACAATTTACATAACATGGAGGTTGCATAGTGTTACCGGGAGTAATGTCCACTCGGATGCTTCTATTCCCACTAAGATGGGTGGCTATCTTAGAAACAAACAAGTAAATTCTACTTTCACTTTCCTTTATGAAAATAGATAGGAGTGGAACAAAGGAGACCAACCTTAGTCTTGCGCTTGATTTCCTCTCCTTCCTGATAGAGATTTGCCGCTTCTGCTTTGTCTGCCTAGCTTCAAAGAGCACCTGAGGAATCACAACAACATACTACTATCGAAGAACAAAGATCTATATTCATAAATAACACAGGACCAGATGTGTTAACCATACAAATGCATATATAATGAAACATACAAGAAAATGGAGGAAAACTTGAATAGCTTTATTAAGATGAAAAGTAGCAAGAGGATTACAACCATATGTTCTGACCC